>AWOL01S0016471.1:33851-94171 GCA_000715115.1 Nicotiana otophora | reverse complement strand
GGGGGGGGGGGGGTTTATATAGCATCAGAATTAAGTACCCAGCAAGGAAAGACAATAGATTAAATACAAATAAGGAAAATATAGTATGCAAAATCAATTAGAATCAGTTTATGGAGAAAATTCGGTAAACCCTAGTTTAGACGAAGGACAAAATAGCAAAAGTACCTCACTGAACCAGAGCCATGGGGACTGGTTGTAGGTGTATCAAGTCAAGAACATGGTAATAATATAAAATCAGAGTCGAACGAACGCCTATTGATAAGCTTCCATAAATAACTCAGCACCAAACTAGTAATGTCAATAAAACGGGAAAGAACATTTGTGAGTACAGAAAAAGGAAAGGAAATATGGAAGATCTCCATATTCCCTTGGGTATAGGCTAGGATTTGGGGTGAGGCTTCTAGGGTTTAGTATGAGAAGAGAAGTATTAGGGGTGTTGGAGGGCGGCTGGATGGGGAAAATAGGTTAGGGTTTCAAGGTTATGGGATATAAGGGGAAGTGGGGTTTTATTATGTGTCGTTGATTATCTGAGGTCAACGGCCATGATCAAAAAGATATGGGCAGGTTAGGAAAATGGGTCCTGAACGGGTTATAGGATTAGAGGGGATCTTATTTAGGCTGGGGCGGATTGGGCTAACGTTTGGGCCAAATTTGGTCTGAAATTGGCTTAACAACTGGGCTATAATTTAAATACACGAAATTTATCAAAACTAAATTATAGAAAATGATTAATAAATGATAAAAATGTTATTTATGCAGAACAGTACTTAGAAATAATAGCTTAGTATTGTCAAATTATAAGGAATGATATTTTAGCACAAATAATGTAATGGATACAATTATGTGTAGAATATAGGTTATTAATGCAAAATTAGGTAAATAGCTAAGAAATTTAAATGCAATTATGTAAACTGAAGTAAAAAATATTTAAAACATGTATGTGGGTATGAATAACAAATTTGAATGATTAAGTCATCATAAAATAATTTAAGGGATAATTCGTTAAGTAATTTAAATGCAAGAAATTTAATTTTAAAACTCTAAAAATTGCAAAACATTATGGAAAATACTTCTATAAATCTTGTAAATCAAATAATGATGCAAAATTGACATTTTGAAAATATATATGCTATTTGAAAAAATGTGAGGGCAAAATTGGGTATCCACAATGGGTATGGATTGGTTGGCTTCTTGTTCTGCTAACGTTGATTGTAGATCAAAGATGGTTCGGTTCCAGTTTCCAGGGGAGCCAATTCTGGAGTGGAAAGGTAATACTGCATCGCCAAGAGGTAGGTTTATTTTCTATCTCAAGGCAAGGAAGATGATCAGAAAGGGCTATATTTATCATTTAGTTCGGGTACAGGATGTGAAAGCAGAGTCACCGACCATTCAGTCTATCCCGGTGGTTAATGCATTTCCTGATTTTTTTCCGATGAGCTTCCAGGCCTTCCCCTAGAGCGGGAGATTGAATTTTCTATTGACGCATTACCAGATACCCAATCGATATCTATTCCTCCGTATAGAATGGCACCAGCAGAGCTGAGAGAGTTGAAAGAATAAATGAGGGATTTACTTGAAAAAGGTTTTATCAGACCTAGTACATCACTGTGGGGAGCACCGGTGTTATTTGTAATAAAGAAAGATGGTTCCTTGCGGATGTGTATTGATTACAGGCAGTTGAATAAGGCGACGATCAAGAATAAGTACCCGCTCTCGAGAATTGATGGTTTATTTGATTAGTTGCAGGGTACCATGTGTTTCTCGAAGATAGACTTGAGGTTTGAGTACCATCAGGTAAGGGTTAAAGAGAAAGAAATTCTGAAGACAGCATTCAGGACCAGATACGGGCACTTTGAGTTTCGCGTTATGTCGTTCGGGTTGACCAATGCCCCAACAATATTCATGGACTTGATGAACCGTGTGTTTAGACCCTTTCTAGATCAGTTTGTGATTCTATTTTATAGATGATATTTTGGTTTACTCCCGTTCAGAGGCTGAGCATGCAGATCATTTACGTATTGTACTCAGTGTACTACAAGAAAGGAAGTTGTATGCAAAATTCTCTAAATGTGAATTCTGGTTGAATTCTGTAGCTTTCCTTGGTCATATTATTACAGGTGAGGGTATCCGGGTTGATACACAGAAGATTAAGGCAGTGAAGACTTGGCCTAGACCCACGACACCGACAGAGGTTCGTAGCTTCTTCGATTTGGCAGGTTATTACAGGAGATTTGTAGAGGGTTTTTCTTCTCTTTCAGCACCATTGACAAAGTTGACTCAAAAGGCAACTAAGTTTCAGTGGATTGATGCTTGTGAGCGGAGTTTCCAGGCATTGAAGGACAGATTGACTTTAACACCGGTTCTGACACTTCCAGAAGGGACCGATGGTTATGCTATCTATTGTGATGCTTCGGGAATTAGATTGGGTTGTGTATTAATGCATCATGGTAAGGTTGTCGATTACGCTTCTAGACAACTAATAAACCACGAGCAAACATTACCCGACCCACGATTCAGAGTTAGTCGTGGTGATTCATGCACTAAAGATGTGGAGGCACTATTTGCATGGCATTCATATTGATAAATATACGGACCATAAGAGCCTTCAGTATATATTCAATAAAAAGGAATTGAATTTACGTCAGCGGCAATGGTTGGAGCTACTGAAAGACTATGATGTTGATATGTTATGCCATCCAAGGAAGGCGAATATAGTAGACAACACCCTCAATCGTAGATCTATGGGTAGCCTATCATATTTATAGCCATAGAAGAGTGAGATAGCTTGTGAGATTCATCAGCTAGCTAATCTTGGAGTTCAATTACTAGTTTCAGGTGGTACCGGAGTTACTATTTAGGACACGACAACATCATCTCTAGGTAATTGAAGTGAATGAACGCTAGTATCAAGATCCTGTGATAGCTCACTACTGATATACAACCCCTCAAAAGGAGAAGACACCATTTGAGAATATAGGAGATGGAGTCCTCAGATATCGAGGTCGATTATGTGTTCCTAATATGACAGGGTTGCGCCAGCAGGTTATGGAAGAAGCTCATTATTCTCGTTATTCTATTCATCCAGGGGCGATGAAGATGTATCATGATATGAGGGGAATATACTGGTAGGACAGAATGAAGAAGGATATAGCAGAGTTTGTTGCTCAGTGCCCTAATTGTCAGCAAGTTAAGATTGAGCATCAGAAACCCGGTCGATTATTGCAGGCTATAGAGATTCCGACTTGGAAATGGGAAGTGATTAATATGGATTTTATCATAGGCTTACCTCGTACCCATCGTAAGTTCGATTCTATATGGGTTATTGTTGATAGACTTACAAAATCAGCCCATTTTCTGCATGTCAAGACTACGTATTCATTAGAGGATTATGCAAGGCTTTATATTAAGGAGAGTACGACTTCATGGTGTCCCTATATCTATTGTCTCAAATAGAGGTGCTCAGTTTACAACTAATTTTTTGAGGTCCTTCCAAAAAGGATTGGGGACTCAGGTAAGTCTTAGTACAACATTTCATCCCCAGACAGACGGTCAGGCTGCGCGTACTATTCAGACACTAGAGGATACGCTACAGGCTTGTGTGATGGACTTCAGGGGTAGCTGTGATGATCATCTTCTACTTATTGAGTTCGAAAATAATAATAGTTATCATTCCAGCATTCAGATAGCTCCATACGAAGCTCTTTATAGACAGAAGTGTAGGTCTCCTATCGGATGGTTCGAGATTAGGGAAACTAAGTTAGTAGGACTATAGTTGGTACAACAACCAGTTGAGAAGTTTAAGCTTATAAGGGAAAGGTTATTAGAAGCTCAGAATCGTCAGAAGTCCTATGCAGATAATTAATGACGAGACTTGGAGTTTCAGGTAGACGACTGGGTATTCAAGGTATCACCGATGAAAGGCGTTATGAGATTCGGTAATAAAGGAAAGCTTAGCCCTCGGTAATTTGGACCTTATAAGATTATACGTAGAGTAGGACAAAAAGCATATGAGTTAGACTTGCCTTCCAACTTGGAGTCTGTACATCTAGTCTTTCATCTATCTATGCTCCGTAGGTCTATTGGAGATCCCTCTAAAGTCCTTCCAGTTGATGATGTTCAGCTTATAGATCAGTTATCATATGAGGAAGCTCCCATTACTATACTAGATAGACAAGTTCGGAGATTGAGAACTGAGGATGTAGCTTCGGTTAAAATATATTGGAGAAACAATAATGCGGAGGAGATGACTTGGGAAGCTGAAAAAGAAATGAAGACTAGGTATCCTCACTTGTTTCCTCTTTCGGATGAGGATCGGACTCAGACATCACAGCCTTTAGGTACATATATGATACTTGACTCTTATGTTAGTTATTGTTATTCGTAGTCTGAGGCCATTGGTATTATTGATGATTGTGGCCCTGTGTCGCTTTGTATGTTGGGTTTGCTATGTGCCAGGTTGGTAGTAGTACTGTTACAGAGGAGACTCTGCCAAAATTTCTATAGATTTCTGGGAGTTTAACATTTGAGGATGAGTGTTTCTAAGGGGGGGAAATTGTTAGACCTTATGCGTCCCAAGGTGATGTAATGAATATGAGGCTTGTTAATCATGATTTAAATGAGTTTAAAGTCATAATATTGCTATATATGATGTTTGTATAGGAAATATAAAGTTTGGGAAAAATCGGATTAAAGTTGCGGAAAAACCGACTAAGGATTTACCTTGTAAAAGAGCTTTTTGAGAAATAACTCCGTATGCTATCTGGGGTCTTTTTAGGACATATTATATACCATATTGAATATATACGAGTCTAGTTTCCAACTCATTAAACCGTTCATCGATATGATATCGGAATAGAGAGATATCCGCATTTTTGTGAGACTGTACAAGCAGCTCGGTTGGGACCCACTTGAGATGGCCACCGACCTTACGTCTTTTAAAAGATATTTCAGACTCATTTCGGGTCATTTCTCACCCAAATTCCGTCCAAAAGCTCTTCAAAACCCTCCCTAACATATCCCAAGATCCCAAGAACCAAACGCAAGGGAAATCAACTCAAATCATCATTAAAGTTGTTAAAGACTATAAGAGAATGCTTCTATGATATTATGGTGTGATTGATGGCTATTGTGAGCTAAGTTGAGATAGGGTTTCGAGTTATAGCTTCTATCCAAGGTATGTATAACATCTTCTTGATTGTGCCTAAGGTTAATCTTGTGTTGGTTGTGTTGTTTGAGTGAAAAACTATAATATAGCACTTGGAAGAACATGGGATATGGTTGTCCTTTTGGTTGGACTGTTTTGTGGATACATATATGGTTTGTGGTGGCTAAACATTGTGAGAAATAATTTTATAATATTTTGGCTGTTGTTGTTAAGTTTTTCTAGGTGTTAATTAAGTTGACTGAAGAAGAAAAGATGAAAAACAAGTGATTGATGATAAAAATTAAGGTGCTAGACCTATGGTGTTGTTTTGGAAGGCATTTTGTGGATATTTTTAACTAAAAATAATATAGTACATATACGTATGATGTTCTGAAGGTTGTAAACTAATTTATGGAATAAGAGTTGGATTCAATTTATATCTTATTATGAGTAAAAACGAGCTTGCCGCTCAATATGATTGTTAAGATAATCGGAGAAACTCATATTGGATTATATTGTTGTTGTTGCTATTGTTGGTTATAGTTGTTGTTGTTGGGATGTTGATGACCCTTAGTGGTATTTGGGATGTATTCCAAATAAGGGAGTTGCTTCCCGATTGTCCTTAATCCATACGACTAGCCAAATACGATGGTACGACACTATATGTTAACGACAATATCATTTCACTTGTTGTAGATGCAAGAAGTTGTGTTGAGCTTGGTTGAGTAATAAGGAAGAGATCATACAGGTATGTTAAGGCTGTACCTTCTTTCATTTTGGCATGATCCATATGATACAACGAAACGAGCAAGCACGCCATTTGCGCAAATAATTCTATTCTCAGAAGTACTAGGGTTGCCTATATTCTTGATTCCCTATATGTCCTACTATCATATCGTCTGATCATGGGTCTCATGACATTCCGAGAGATCGTATTGACTTACTTCATTATGCATTGCATTCATTTACACATATACATTGACTCATGATCAGATGGCTTTATATACATGTATATTATATGTATATGGAGTATGGGGAAAGGTTATGGCGTTATATATGCACCACCATATGATGAGCTAGTATACGTTCATGATTTCTCCCACAGAGGCCGAGATGATATGATGGGATGCTCTCATAGTCTTGATGATGTTATGTACACATATACCGATGCATGATATGACATTTATACGCATACACATGACATTATAAACATTTTCATTATTCACATAGCTATTCAGACCTACAGGTTGAGTTCTTTACTCTATGTTTCTTTCATGCCTTTTATATATTAATTTTTATTCTTTACATACTCGGTACATTATTCATACTGACGCCTCTATTGCTTGGGGGCCTGTGTTTCATGCCCGCAGGTGTAGGTAGATAGGCTGGCGGTCCCCCTCCTTATGATCCTAGCTCAGCGAGAGTTGGTGTGCTCCATTTGATCCGGAGCTGCCATTGGGTTTTGGTACAATACTTTTGTATACATATAAGGGTATGACAGGCCCTAGGCCCGTACTTTATACAGTTTTACACTCTATTAGAGGTCTGTATATAGTCATCTATAGGTCGATAGTATGTGGCCTTGCCTGCTCGCCCTACTGTATGCCGCATGTATATGTATATATGTCTTTTAAGTATATCTCCTCACGTATGTTATTCACATGATTCAGCAGTTTAGGGGCAGATGTTATGCATGACCTACACTTATTTCATGTTTATATCTTAAATGTATGCTTAAGGGTGTTCGGTAGGTAGAACTCGGGCACTCGTCAAAGTCCATCGGTTTGGTTCGTGACATTGGCGTTCTGATTTCCTCTTTGCTTCTTGCTCTTGCTCTTGAACTTGAGCTCCTCTAGACTCGTGAACATCAGTTAGGTATCAAGTTTGTCTATTATATAGGACTTAACTTTTTATTAAAGGTCTTAATTTCAAATAAGACTATGTTATTTGGAGATATAATTTGATAAATAGTAAAATATAATTACAATACTAGTAACAATGCATGAATATATATAAAAGCTATATTGAATCGTACTTGAGATTACAACGTCCTTGCATTGAAGAAATATTTGAGAGATCCCTGAAAAATACTACCCTAGTTCCAATGATCCTGACTTTGACTTCTCTTAAGGTGACGCTTATTTGCCTTAGAGTGATGAGTCCGTTATCAAACCAAATTTTGAGAAACCTCAAAATTTCTGCCCCACTTTCTGTTCTTGAAGGGGAAGACGAAGTTTTATTATAAAAATGTGACCAAACTCACAAGGCTACCTACGTATCTCTTCTTAAATGGTAATTGGGTCAAGCGTAGTTCATATTACATCAGAAAACAAACAGAATGTATCTAAATATAATATCTGTTGACAACGTCTGGGTTAATAAGTGTTAGCCATACTTCACCATCCATTTTCGCTAGTATATGCGCTCATCCAGTCAATATCTAATTAACCATATAAGGACCTTGCCAATTTGGCGAGAACTCTTTGTTTGCCTCATCTGGGTGCGAGAAGATCCGTTTCAAGACTAATTACCCATGTGTGAATTGTCTCGGCTTCACCTTTTTGTTGAAAGCTTTGGCCATTCTATTCTGGTAAAGTTGACTATGATAAATTACATTCTAGTGGTGGCAAAATGGTTAAAAGAAAATAGTTATCTACCCATATTATCCATTATAAAATGGGTTGGATAATTAACTTTTTAAAAGTGGGTCAAATATGGATAAGAACCATATTATCCACTTAGAAATGAATAACCAATAGATAACTAATGGGTTTAACTTTTACATTTGTAAAGCCTCAAATTGGAGGAGACTAAGAATTCTCCTAAAAGTGATCATATTCAAGAAGTCACGGATATCCATATTAGCCACTGGTTAACCCGCTTTTTATACGTATTAAATATAGATCGGATTGGATAATTTATTTATTTATTGCATTACCCGTTTTCAACCCGCTTATATCCGACCTGACCCGTTTGTTTGCTACCCCTACTGCATTCATTTTGTTTGCATCAATAAATTCCAATTTCGTATCTGCTTTGTACCTATTCTTCATCACTCAGCTCTGCTTCTTGGATGATCCTCAAGGAAGGTGTTTCTACTTCGGTGGGTATTATAGCTTTAGTTCCATAGACCAGAAGATAGGGAGTTGCCCCAGTAGAGGTTCTGAGCGTGGTATGATATCCCAACAATACAAAGGGTAACGTTTCATGCCAATGCTTATGATTGTCTATGATTTTTTGCAATATCTTCTTGATGTTCTTGTTAGCGGCATCTACAACTCAAATCATATGAGGCCACTAAGAAATAGAATTATGGTGTTTTATCATGAACTTCTCACAGATAGTATGCATTAAGTCACTATTAAGGTTGGAAACAATGTTCGTATTGATTGACCCAGGGATCCTAAAGCAACAAATGAGATAATTTCGGACAAAATCCGCTATATCTTTCTTTGTTACAAACTTGTAAAAGGCGGCTTAGTCCTATTTGGTGAAATAGTCAATAGTTATAAGAATGAACCTATGCATGTTTGATGCAGCAGGCTCGATGAGACAATGACATCCATGCCCCACACAACAAATGGCTAAGGCAAACTTGTCACATTGCCAAGGTAAACCCATTCATATGAGGTTCACACATCCCATCGTATATTTCTTCTATCAGTCTAGATGTTTCTTTAGCATCAACACATCTCAACAATCCCAAGTCAAGAGTCCTCATATACAGGATTTTTCCACCCAAGAAGAAGTGATTAGCTAACCTCCGCAGTGTGCATGGCGTTCTCTAGATAGTCCCCCTTCTTCAAGTACCCTTTGGTATCGTCGAGCCGTGAATTTTCATCATATTCTTCTTCAACATGAAATCAATAAGCATGTTTCTTGTACACCTTTATAGGAATAAGATCAATATAATTCTTGATAGGCTATATGTACCTTGTAATGTTTTGATGATCTAACAAACTTAACGACAAGAACCAGATAAGTAACCTGATACACACCCTTAAGTATGTAGGAATAACAAGTCTCAAGCTGGAGATGTAAATCAACTCTTTAGACGACAAAGAAACAACAAGGGGAATAGATGGACAGCAGTTCCCCTGGTGACCGTACCCAGTTAACTCTCCAACAGCTGTAAAGTTGTTGCTTGCACATGCAATAGTGCAAAACAGTGCAGCAGTCAACTTCATTGGGAATGCTCCTGTACCAAACATCCTTGCATCATTTAAGTGATGTCACCAATGTTATATTAACATTAAACCAAAGGCAAAACATCACTAAAAAAACTTTTGAAGAATCCATCAAGCACTCTCCCAAGCGACAAATCAATCTGGCAAGCGATTCTCAAGAGCATCAAGAACAAAGAACAACACGACAACGGACCAGTTCCCTGTATTGAGTTATTACATGTCCTTAGTTGTGTTGGACCTTTCTTAAAGTTCTTTACTTGTAATTCCTACTTATCTTAGTTAGAAGCATTGTGTAGGAAACCTTTGTAAATCATAAACCCTTGTATTTGTGTCTTGGCAAGTTTAGTCAAGTTGANAGTCGAGTTGAAAGTCTTTGTAATAGAGTTATTACAAAGTGGCTTGTAATATAGTTGTTACAAGTTAGTGAGGGATTAAGAGGTTAATTCCTAGGTTATAATAGGTTGTAATCTAACGGTTGATCAGTAGTGAAGTTGAAATACTATAAGGGTAGGTCGTGGTTTTAACCCCATGAGCTGTGAGTTTTCCGCGTAAATCTTTCTTGTGTCATTTACTTACTATAGTGTGCGAGTGTTCTGTGGGAACTAATAGAGAACCTGTTTCTCTATAGAGTTTGGGGGACCCTCAATTTCTATTAATTGGTATCAGAGCAGGTTCTTTCTATCCGGATAACACCTAGAAAGGATCGCCATGGATGCTCCACCAAACTTTGAAAAAGGTCAATCAATCTACGGACCACCAAGGTTCCACGGCCAATACTATAGATGGTGGAAGACAAGGATGCATGACTTCATCATGGCTGAAGACTCAGAGCTCTGGGACGTTATCTTCGATGGACCCTTCATCCCTATAAAAATCAGTGGTGACCTAGCAGTAACAGTTCCCAATATAAGAAAAGAATTCAATGATGTTGATCGCAGGACCATAGAGAAGAACTTTCGAACAAAGAAAATTCTTGTTTGTGGTATTGGTCCTGATGAATACAACGGGATTACAGCATGCTAATCTTCTAAGGAGATATGGGAAGCTCTCCAAACAACTCATGAAGGGACAACTCAAGTTAAGCAATCAAAGATTAGCATGCTTACCACAAAATACGAGCTTTTCAAGATGAAAGATGATGAGTCCATCCAGGATATGCATACTCGGTTCACCTCCATCATCAATGAGCTTCATTCTCTGGGAGAAATCATTCCAAGGAACAAACTTGTCAGGAAAATACTTAGTGTTTTACCCAGTTCCTGGAAAAGCAAAGTGAATGTTATCACAGAGGCAAAGGATTTGCAGAAGCTAACCATTAATGAACTTGTTGGTAATCTGAAAACCTATGAAATGAAGAATAAGAAGGATAATGAGAGAAGAGATCCCAAAAGAGTGAAGAACCTGGTCCTCAAAACGGACAACAATGATTCAGGTGGCGAGGATGCTGATATGGCTTAACTAACAAAAAGATTCCAGAAAATGGTTCGTAGAAATGGAGGCATTCCAAAAAGGGGCAGCTCCAGCAAGCCAAAAGGTTATGACCTATGTCATAAGTGTGGTAAGCCAGGACATTTCATCAAGGATTGTCCTCCACTCAAGCAAGATCAATACAAACACAACACATACAAAGAAGCTAAGAGGAACCCGGTTACTGACAAGTATTTCAAGAGGAAAACTGTCGCTGACAATGTTGTGAAACAAGCTCTTGCTGCTTCAGGAGACTCTTCCAGTGAATCTGAAGAAGATGATGATCAAGGTGACAGCTCCATGATGGCACTAAAAAGTGAAGCAGCTGAGTATGACTCTATCTTTGCCTTGATGGCATAGTCTAATAATGATGAAGATGACAACGATAATGATGAGGTAAACTTTCTAGATGTTCAAAGAAATCTAAAGTCTTATTCTCCTAAAAAACTCATGTCCTTGGCAAATATTTTAATTGATGCTTATCACAGTCTTATAAATGATAAAAATACATTAACTGTAAAAATAGGAGACATAGAACATGAGAGAGATAATCTAATGGTTGTTATGGTCGATCTAAAAGAGACTATTGAGTGTGTTAAAAAGGAGAAAGAAGCTTTAACTGAAAAGGTTGCTAACATAGAGCATGGGAGAGATGACCTATTAGTAGTAGTTGTAGATCTGAAGGATACAATTGAGGAACTAAAAGGAGAAGGTAGGCATGAGATTCTTCAAAAGGGAAAGGAAGTTGTTGATGAAACACATCTTAGGCTTGAAGATGAGATAAAATCATTGAAATCTAGCTTGTGTGTTGAACTCGAGAAAAACAAACAACTTCAGGAATAACTAGGTAAAGTCAAGAGTGATCTTGAAACATTACTCAACTGGACCTGGTCCTCTGAAGCTATCACTGCCATGTACATGGACAATGGGGGAAACAAGTAGGGAATCGGGTTTCAAAGGGAAAAAATTCCCTACAACCCTCATAGCAAGTACGTTACTGTACCTGACAACTGGCTCTGCACTCACTGTGTTAATACTGGGCACTTTAAGGAAACCTGTAAGGCCAAGTTTTAGTCTCAACAGAAAAATAAAGTTTTTACTAAAAAGGTAATTACTGTTAGAGAACCTTGTCCCGGATATAAAAGACGCATGATGCCTATTTGGACCAAAAGAACCCTCATTCATCCCTTTCCTCATTACAAGGGACCCAAACTTGTTTGTGTTCCTAACTCTAACCTTTAATTTCCTAGTGCAGGGAACAGTGAAGGGGAGCAGCCAATAATGGTATATGGATAGTGGTTGCTCAAAACACATGACTGGAAGTACAACCGATTTCCTTTCATTGAAGGCCCTGCAATGAGGGAGTGTTTACTTTGGAAATGGCAGGAAGGGATACATTCTGGGAGTTGGAAGGATTGGGAAGTCTATCTCTCACTTTATTAAAAATGTGTACTATGTGAACGGATTGAAGTACAGCTTACTGAGTGTTTCCCAAATCTGTGACAAGGGAAACAAAGTGGAATTTGTGTCAAAGATATGCACAGTCACTAATCTCGTGACTGATGAAGTGGTGTTAGTGGCCAAAAGACACAAAAGCATCTATGTTGCTGACTTTGAATCTCTGCAAAATGGAGATCTCAGTTGTTTGAGGGTTGTGGATGATGATGCTGAACTATGGCACCGAGGATTGGGTCATGCAAGTTTAATACTGCTGAAAATATTTGTCAAGAAGGACCTGGTTCATGGCCTACCCAACTCTAGCTTCAAGAATCACAAAGTATGTGATTCATGTGTAAAAGGAAAGCAAGTCAGATCCTCGTTCAAGCCCAAAAGGGAAGTCAGCACCTCAAGGCCACTGGATCTCCTTCATATGGATCTATTTGGACCTATGAGAGTGCCAAGTAGAGGAGGAAAGAAGTACATCTTTGTTATTGTGGATGACTATTCCAGATTCACCTGGACTTTGTTTCACAGATCCAAGGATGAAACATTTGAAGTATTTGTTTCATTCGTAAAAAGGATCCAAGTAAAGATGAGCCATAATCTTGTGAGTATAAGATCTGATCATGGTACATAATTCGACAATGCAAGTTCGACGAGTTCCGTGCTAAAAATGGTATAAATCCCAGTTTGTCAGCTCCAAGAACACCTCAACAAAATGGTGTCGTGGAGAGGAAAAATAGGACTCTTGAGGACATGGCTAGGACAATGCTGATTGGTAGTGGTGTTGCAAAAGGGTTCTGGGCAGAGGCAGTCAACACTTCATGCTACTTGGTGAGCAGGTGCATGATCAGGTCCCTCCTGAACAAAATCCTGTATGAACTTCTGAATAGGAGAAAACCTAAGCTAACACACTTGAGGAAATTTGGTTGTAAATGCTTTGTTCTCAACAATGGTGAGGAAGCTCTGGGGAAGTTTGATGCCAAGGAAGATGAAGGAATATTTCTTGGATATTCATCACAAAGCAAAGCCTACACGGTATACAACAAAAGAAATCAATGTGTTGAGGAAGCATGCATGTGATCTTTGACGAAGCACAGAAGCCTCTTGGAAAAGCTGCACGTGATAAGGCTGATCAAGATGGAGAGTTATCAAATGTCCCTGGTGAAGTTATTGACATGGAAAATAGAAAGGCCGATATGATGAGTCAGGTCAAGGATTCAAATGACAATGGCACAGCTGAATCTCCAGTTGACATAGAGGAACCCGGTTCCACAATCAAAATAACTGAAGCTGAAAATAGAGTTGCTGATGCAGTTCAAGGGACCCCACATGCAGAGAGAGAATCACATTCATAAATACTTGGACCATCCCACAACAAGGTTTAGGAGTCTAACTGGAAACACAAAATTTCACATCCACTGGATAATGTGATCACTCCTCTTGATTCAGAAATTCAAACCAGATCAAAGGAAAGAAATGCGCTTGTCTTCCTAGCTTTTCTCTCTCAAATTGAGCCCAAGAATATCAAGGAAGCATTAAAAGGTGTTGATTATATTACAGTTATGCAAGAAGAACTCCATCAATTTGAGAGGAATAATGTATGGAACCTGGTTCCACGACCTACTGATAAAACTGTTATAGGAACCATGTGGGTATTCTGAAACAAACTTGATGAGTTTGGAAACATAACCAGAAAAAAGGCAAGGCTGGTAGTTCAAGGTTACAATCAAGAAGAAGGGATTGACTATGATGAAACATTTGTTACAGTTGCTCAAATGGAGGCAATCAAAATCCTCATTGCCTTTGTGTCCTATATGGAATTCAAATTGTTCCAAATAGATGTCAAAAGTGCATTTCTGAATGGCTTTCTAAAAGAAGAAGTCTTTGTCAAGCAACCTCCTGGATTTGAGAATCATGGACATCCTGAGCATGTTTTCAAACTTGACAAGGCATTATATGGGCTAAAGCAAGTTCCTCGTGCTTGGTATGAAAGGTTGTCCAAATTTCTTCTAGAAAATAGCTTTACAAGAGGACATCACCTTATTTCTAAAAACATGAGGAAGGAACCTGCTCATTGTGCAAGTTTATGTTGATGACATCATCTTCAGAGCAACAAATAATTCATTGTGTGAGGAATTTGCAAAACTCATGGGAAGTGAGTTCTAGATGAGCATGATGGGGGAATTGAATTTCTTCTTGGGTCTACAAGTCAAGCAAACTCCTCGGGGCACAATGATAAGTCAGCAAAAGTACATTAAAGAGTTTCTGAAGATATTTGAGATGGAGAGCTCAAAGATCATTGATACACCTATCGCCATTGTCACTCACCTGGATATGGATGAACCTTCTCCTGTAAACAAGACTATGTATAGAGGCATTATTGGGTCACTTCTGTATCTCACAGCAAGTAGACCAGACATTATTTTTAGTGTGGGACGCTGTGCCAGGTTTCAATCCAATCCAAAGGAGTCTCGTCTGAAGGCTGCAAAGAGAATTCTGAGGTATATCAAAGGAACGCAGAACCTGGTTCTCTACTATCCCTCAGAAGATAACTTTGACTTGATAGGGTATGCTGATGTTGACTATGCTGGTTATCTGGTGGATAGGAAAAGCACTTCTGGTGTGGCACATTTTCTGGATTCGTGTCTAATCTCATGGGGCACAAGAAAACAAAACTCAGTGTCCCTTTCAACTGCTGAAGCAGAGTATGTGGCAGTTGCCTCTTGTTGTGCTCAACTGCTGTAGATCAAGCAGCATTTAAAAGATTTCGGTGTGTTTTCTGATTGTGTGCCCTTACTGTGTGACAATACTAGTGCACTCAACATGGCCAAGAATCCATTTCAACATAAGAGAACAAAGCACATCGATGTGCGACACCATTTTCTCATAGATAATGTTGAAAAAGGGCTCATCTATATGAAATTTTGTAGCACAGAAGATCAAATTGCCGACATATTCACCAAAGCACTTAGTAGAGAACACTTTGAAAGGAATTGCTTGGCGCTATGGTTGATAAAACCAAGCTGAGGACCTGGTCCCTCGATGGTTGGCTATGAAAGAAATATACAGGTAAATTAGCTAAAGAGTGTTTTCTGACAAAGTCTAATTCATTTCTATATCGTTACAGGTAGACACGCATGATGATTACAAAGCAAATAAGAAACTAATGCATTTCACGTCGATCAAAGGATGAGGCTTACATTTGCAAAATCTGTCAGGGAACCTGGTTCCCCAGACACAGGTTAGTAGTTTCTCTGTACTATCATACACAATTTTTAAACCACATCATTACACTGTCAGTTTCTCTTTTTTCCTGATTTGTGAACCCCAAATGTCTCGCCCGTAATGAAGCAACCCGACTACCCAAATTGCCGCCTATTTCTAACCGGTCCCTAACCCCTCTTAAATACATCTATTTACACTCACTTTCACCACTGTTCACATCAAAAATCAAAAATTCCTTTTTTCCTTTCTTCAAACCAAATTCTCTCTTCTTCAACTCACTGCACTCTACCATGTCTGAACACCAAGAAACACAAGATGTTCCAAGTGGCGTCCCCGTTGTGTCCTCACCTATTGAAACGTCAGTGATAGAACCCACACTCTCTACTCCGACCAGTCCAAACCATAAGACAAAGTCATAACCACCTTCTGCTTCCTCCCCAACCCAATCGAGTATCGGTTCTCATCGGAGTCACAAAACTTTGACTCCAAGAAGTTTGTGGTTGTAACCTCTCCTTCTGCCTCGCCGAAAATAATGGTTGAAGAAGATACAGTACAAGAAGAAGAGAATCCAAACATTTACAGTCTACCAATGGAAGAAAACTCTGGAAAAGACCAAGATGTTTGTCATACTCATGATGAATCAACAATGACAGCCCCTGGTCTTGAGTCTACAGGTAATACTCCTCTTACCTATGGGTTTACCATGGGGTTACAAGAACAAGAGGCCATAGAAAATATGTTATCAATAACTGCTAAGGGATGTGTTGCTGAGGTTGGTAAAGGTTTATCTAAGTCTTAGGAGGAAGAACATAGTACACTAGTGGAGAATAGGGAACTGGTGCATGTTGAAATATCAGCACCGGACAATACTACTGGAGAACCAACTGAGGGACCTAATACCTCCACCCAAGAGGAGCCAACCCTTGGCTCTTCTCAAGCACCCCAGGTCAGTATTGATCCTGCTCCCTCTCCTTACTTCTACGTTGAGCCTTTGTCCATGGTTTTTCCTGAAATGAGATCCTTATCGACTGAGGATAGTGAAGATGATTATGATAATGTGGCTATTGCTATTTTTATCAGGGCTAGGAGTAGACAGTTCACTACTCCAGTGTCAACTCCTAAGAGACCTAGAAGGAGGCTCTTGAGTCTGTTATTAAGAACATCCAAGAGCAACAAAAGAGGAGAAGATTGGTAAAGCATGGGAAGATTGTGAATGAGCAAGTAGTTCTTGTTATCAATGTTGATGATGAAGTTGATGAGGAACCTGGTTCCTTAACTCGCAAGTTCTCACAAAAGCACACTATCCCCAAGTCAAAACTGAAGTCCTCTGTGAGTACGGAGAGCTTGAACAAAGTTGAAGGTGACAACTCTGGTGATAAGGTAGTTGAGGAATCTGGGGAACAAGTGACAGAAGAATTAGTTAAAAAAGTGTCTGCGAAAAAGGTGTGTGGGAAATCTACTAAGAAAGGAAAGAGTGCTCGCACATCAGTAAAAAGGAAGGGTGATGCCAATGAGGAACCTGGTTCCTCCAAAAAGACCAAGGTTGGTGATACCCACGATGATGGCAAGGAAAAGTTAAAAATTCGAAAGGTGATGTGGGGCCATACATTTGCCCCTGATATTCTGGATATGGCTGGCATGCGCCAATTGGTGGAAATCTATGATTTCCAACAGTGGACACACCTGTTCATGAGTGATAGTCTTTGAGGACGAAGTGCGCAGTTTTTATGCCGGCCTCTTTACAGTTGAGGATGATCATATTTGGGCACCTGCTCTTCTAACTTTAGAAATGCTATCTTGAAGGATAAGGCAATTCAGCAAGGGGAACGGGTACACAAGAAGGCCCTCCTTCTAATGTACCAACTGTTGTTTGAATTGGTGAACAAGGTTTTGTTCCCTCGTGCCGAAATAAGGTCCATTATATCTCGAGCAGACCTGGTTCTCATGGAAGCACTGGATGGATACACAATTATCAACCTGCCTGGCATCATGATAGAACATATGCAGAAGGTGGCAGAGTTCAAGGATGGTAATCATGGGCTGCCTTATGGGTTCCTCCTCACTAAGGCTTTTGAGTTCTTCAAAGTCCCTTTGGGAAAAGCTAAAGTGGGTACTCGTAATCAATCCTTCTCCAAGACCACCCTCGAGGAATGTGAGTGCATTGATAAGGTTGGAGGAATTGGCAGCACTTCTACTATCTCCCAGTTGATCAACATCCAAAACAGTGCCACTTATGAGATAAGGAAGTTGAAGGCAAGGAATGCAATTCTTGAGGGTCAGCTAAGTCAGCTTCAGGAGGCACCTGGTTCCCGCGGCTCTCACAACACAGAGGTTGCCCGTCTGACCAAAGAAAATGTCGACCTCAGGAAACAGGTTGAGGACCTGAAGGAGAAACTGCTCAATGAGCAGATGTCAGCTAATGCTTGAATGGACATCCTTCTTAAATACCTTGCCTCTTCATCTAAGACTTCCCCTTCCAGTGATCCCTAGAACATGTTCCCTTTCCAGTATCAAATCCTAATGTTTGTCCTTTGTTTTAGTTCTGATGATGTTTATGAATGGTACTTCTGTTTTTTGCTATTTTTATTTTGTGGATGCGTTGGTAACAATGGAACTGCTTCTTGCTTAATATCCAAATATTAATGAAAGCTTCCTCCTTTTGTTGTGTATTCCATGCTCATTTGCTCTGTTTTTAGTCATGATTGTGTGCACACATGTGGCATGAGTTGCCAAGCTAGATTTTTATTTTGCTTATTGCTTTCTACTGATCTTTTTATGATGCCAAAAGGTGGAAAAATAATTGAGGGGGAATAAGCTGGGGAACAGATTCAGGGGGAATAAAGGTTATGTGTATATCATTCTGGTTCTTAGGGGGAACTTCAATTATAAGTTTGTCATCATCAAAAAGGGAAAAATTGATAGGTTATATGTACCTAGTAATATTTTGATGATCTAACAAACTTAATGACAAGAACCAGATAAGGAACCTGATACACACCCTCAAGTACGTGGGAATAACAAGTCTCAAGCTGGAGATGTAAATCAACTCTTCAGAAGACAAAGAAACAACAAGGGGAACAGATGGACATCAGTTCTGCTGGTGACCATATCCAGTCAACTCTCCAACAACTATAAAGTTGTTGCCTGCACATGCAACAGTACAAAACAGTGCAGCAGTCAACTTCATTAGGAATCCTCCTGTACCAAACATGCTTTCATCATTCAAGTGATGTCACCAATGTTATATTAACATTAAACCAAAGTCAAAACATCACTAAAACAACTTTTGAAGAATCCATCAAGTACTCTCTCAAGCGACGAATCAATCTGGCAAGCAATTCTCAAGAGCATCAAGAACAAAAAACAACATAACAACGAACCAGTTCCTTGTATTGAGTTATTACATGTCCTTAGTTCTGTTGCACCTTTGCTAAAGTTCTTTACTTGTAATTCCTACTTAGCTTAGTTAGAAGCATTGTATAGAAAGCCTTTGTAAAGCATAAACCCTTGTGTTTATGTCTTGGCTAGTTTAGTCGAGTTGGAAGTCTTTGTAATAGAGTTATTACAAAGTGGCTTGTAATAGAGTTGTTACAAGTTAGTGAGGTATTAAGAGGTTAATTTCTAGGTTACAATAGGTTATTATATAAAGTTCGCTCAGTAGTAAAGTTGAAATCCTACAAGGGTAGGTCGTGATTTTTAATCCCGTGAGCTGGGAGTTTCCACGTAAAACTTCCTTGTGTCATTTACTTACTGCAGTGTGCGTGTGTTCTATGGGAACTAATAGAGAACCTGGTTCTCTATATAGTTTGGTGGACCCTTAGTTTCTATCAATTCTTATCAGGATGCTAAACCATGAAAGATAATATGGACAAAGCATTTGCAAACTCGATTTGAATCCGTGGAACATACTTGAATTCAATCTTGACGAACCTCTTAAGCAGCTCTTGCACACCGAGTAAATATGGCAAGGTTTTGGTAATTTTTAGTAGCCCATTCACCTTGCTCTTGATGGATCAACAAATTTTAAGCTATAATCGCTAGTATCTCTTGGATGTTCATATCAATTTCCAATATTCTGAGTCCCACAAAACAAGCCTTGTATTTTACCATGTCGTTAGTGTACGAAAATTTGAGTTTGGCTGAAACGAGATAGTGTTAATTGGTTTCTAACTCTAATACTGCTCCAGTGCCTACTCCTTTTGAATTTACAGCTCCATCGAAGAACATCCTCCAACCATCATATGCCTCTCAAATATCCTCTCTTTACAAATATTATCTCCTCATTGGAGAAATAGGTTCTTAAAGGTTTATATTCTTCATCTACAAGGTTCTCTATTAGGTGATCCGCCAATGCTTTCTCCTTGACTGCATTTTGAGTGACGTAAATAATGTCAAATTTACTCAACAGTGTCTGCCACTTTGCCACCTTCCCGGTGGAAAAATACTTCTGGAGTATGTATTTTAAAGGGTCCATTCTTGAGATCAGATAGGTAGTGTATGCACAGAAATAATGGCTCAATTTATGTTACCTATGTTAAGACACATTATGTGCGTTCAAGGAAAGAATAACGGGACTCGTACGATGCCTAGAGAATATCTCTCTTTCTCTTTCTTCCCAATTTGGTCATGTTGCCTCAGGACGCTTACAATTCTAGATCGATCGATGTGTTTTCACATGAATACTGATATACTGAAAGGAATAAAGCTCATTACAGGATATGGTAAATCGTATAGCAGTAAAACTACTAACTAAGAAAATGTATAATTATTAGATGAGGAAAAGCTGATAACTATAAATACAACTTGTGTAACTCGGTAACCTTTTCTAGTACTTTATATAGAGGTATTATACTTTCTCCTATAACAACTATCGCTCAACAATAAGGACTGTTGTTTGAGTAAACTCACGATGACTCTTTAGAAAACTCCTTTCTATTTTGGGTTCATACTTAAAAGCATACTTGTGCTAATTGGAATCATATTATTTATACCTTTCTATACTCCCACATCAACATGTGCGACGTTCTTAACCTTAGTTGTGTCATTTCTTTTGTACTTCCTCTTTGGTGTACATTCTCACATCATCAACTCACACATTTATATTCAAACTAGGACCTTTGTCCTGTACAACTTATATATCTTCCCTCTTCTTCGAAAATAATATTTTCATTCCTAGTGTCGCCATGTACTTAGACAAGAAATCATTGATAATTTGTGACTAGTTTCTTGTTGTTAGAGAAAATACCATTTCTACGAGCAAACTACATCATAATTGCATTGGTGGAAAAAAGGTATTACATGTGGAATATTAGTAAGCTGAAGAAGCATGACAAGTGACGCGTGGAACAACGGTATAGCGACAAGTGGCATATTCAATTAATAGAATTAATTGAATGAAAGGAAGGTATGGAAGAGACACCCACGAGATAGTACAAAGAAAGAAACTGAGCCTAATAGTTGTCAAAGAAGAGGCATGAGCGAAATGAATAAAGGTTAAAAAGAGAGAAAGATACACGAACCAGAAGTAAATAAGGAAGGCGAATCAGAACCGTTATAAGGAATCTATAGCCATAAATATGTCAGTAACGGTTATCCATGATAATAAAAAATCAATATAATTAATGCCCGTAATGAATCCAAACTAAGTGTGGAAACTGTTATGATTGTACGTTCCTATATAAGGTTAAAGAATTTCATTTGTAAGGGAGGTCACAATTACTACGAAAATACATTTCATTATTCTCTGCTTTATACAAGTTTCCAACCTTGATTTTAGGGAATGGTCGTTGGTTTATTTCTTATTTTTCTTTGATAATTTTATCTATTACTTTTGTTATTCTATTGAAGAAGTAAAGTAAAACTTGGTTATCGGTAGTCCGTTTTCTTCTAAACATAGAGTTTGACTGTGAAATCTATTGTTTGGTTAAACAAATTGGTTCCGTTGCCGAGAATCTGATAATCTTTTCACTTTCCAAATTTTACTTTCTGACAACCAACTATGTCAACTGTTAACGACAATAACCAGATAAACCCATAGGAGGGAACTCCGCCACTCCTCTCCCCAACGGGATTTCCTCGACAATCCCATGTCGGTTCACCTGAAAGATCTACATCACATGCTAATGCTCAACAAGAGGATGAGCAAATTGTTGAGCAAGACGCTCTAAAGAAATTAATTGTAGAACACATGAACAATGCTCTTCAAGTTTTTGTTAGGGCATTGCCTAATGCGCCACAAACTCCTCCACCAGTCAATACAACAACATTAGAAAACCCGCGCTCGGGGCTCAACAACTCTGGAGGTGGAGGAACTCCCAATGAATCTCGTGATGGAAGGTCAGGTACACCTAATAAATCTCACTTACAAAGTTTGGTACTAAATTTGCAGAAATAATTGAAGGAACGTAATGATCGTATAGAGCAAATACCTAGTGTACCGCCCGTGATCAAAGGAGTAGATATTGATAAGTATTCACAACAACCCTGGAAGCCAAGTGCAACACCTTTGTCGATTCCTCAAAAAATTAAAATGCATGATATTCCAAAATATGATGGAACAACTGACCCACGAGATCACGTAACTGCGTTCACAACTGGCGTGAAGGGCAACGGTTTAACCAAGCAAGAAATCGAATCAGTTTTGTTTAAAAGGTTTGGTGAAACGCTCATGAAAGGAGCATTAAAGTGGTATTCTCTTTTACCTGAAAATTCCATTGATTCTTTTGCTGAGCTTGCAGATTCATTTATAAAGGCACATTCGGAAGCTCAGAAAATTGAAAAAAGGATGGAAAACATCTTTAAGGTAAAACAAGGGAATACAGAGTTACTCAGGGAATTCGTAGATAGGTTCCAACAGGTGAGGATGATGTTACCTCGAGTACCTGATAACTCGGAAGCTATGATGTTCACGAGCAATTTAAACGAGAAAAGGTAAGAAGCCACGAGGAGGCTAAAGGAAAGTTTGCGAGAATTTCCAGTAACAACTTGGAACGATATGTACAATAGGTACAGTACAAAGCTGCGGATAGAAGAAGATATGGTTGCACAGCCAAGGGGTGATGAAAGAACAGGATCGAGACATTCAGAATCAGAAAAAAGGACCGGAAAGAACAGGTACGATCCTTACATAGGACCTGCCGGGAGAGACTCTCGGTCAAAATAAGAGAGCGTACGATTCGACTCACGATCGAGGCAAAAATATACAAGTTCTTCATCTAGATTCAGAAAGGAACGGGATACACGAGGCAACGATTCTAATACATGTATGAAGATTGGAGATTACAGTTTTAACATCAGCACCTCTGTGTTAGTAGCAGTTTTAAGAGGTATGGGAGATAAGGTGTGATGGCCTAAAGAAATGAGATCAAGTCTGAGCAAAAGGAATCTAGATTTCTGGTGTGAATTTCACAATGATCATGGCCATAGAACAGCGGATTGCAGATTACTACAGGGAGAAGTCAAGCATTTGTTGAAAAAAGGTTATCTAACTGACCTGTTCAGCGAGAAAGGAAGGCAATCATACATGAAGAACATACAAAAATCTCTAGAACCTCGATCACCAAAAAGAACAGTAAATGTAATATTTGGGGGAGATGAGGTTAATGGTGTAACATATACAGCTTCCAGAAAGACGTCAAAAGTCATAGTCACTCATGGGAAGCGTGTTCGCCAAGTCTTAGATGGAGATAGTATAATATTTGATGATGAAGACGCAGACAACTTGATGATTCCTCATAATTATGCACTGGTAATATCTTTACTTGTACACGATACTAATGTAAAACGAGTTTTGATTGATCCAGGTAGTTCAGTAAACATCATTTTATTAAGAGTGGTGAACGAAATGCAAGTTGATGACAAGATGATTCCAAAGACACGGTCTTTGTCCGGATTTGATAATTCAAACGTTATCACAAAAGGAGAAGTTTTGCTCACTACGTTTGCAGAAGGAGTTGTGAAGGATACGAAGTTCAAGGTAATAGACATGGATATGGCATATAATATAATTCTGCGAAGACCAAGGATACACGAAATGGATATCGTCCCATCACCTTTACATCACGTTATCAAATCACCCTCGCAGTGGGGGATCCGTCAAATTTGTGGAGATCAACAAGCATTAAGGAATATCAACTCGGTGGTAGTTTTGAGCAAGGTAGCCAGTGATACAGACGCGAAATAGCAACTACACTATTCGGTTGAGGATGTTGATGCAAAAACCTCAACTCAAGACCAGACGTCATTCAAGAGCCAAAATAAAATAAAAATATTAAGACAACTACTGAAGAACTCGAAACTATAGTGCTGCTTACACATTGGCCAGACATAAAGGTTCACATCGGAGCGAATTTATGCCCAAAAATAAAAGGTAAGTTAATTAAATTTTTATAAGCAAACGCAGATTGCTTTGCTTGGTCGCATTTAGATATGACAGGTATACCTCCAGAAGTGATGACCCACAAACTGAATAAGGACCCATCAAATCCACCTATCAAGCAAAAGAAGAGGAAGAAAGGATCCTTCAAAAATCAAGTAATTTAAGATGAGGTACAAAAGCTTTTAAAAATTGGATCGATATGAGAGGTAAATGTAAGGCCCCATAAACATTTTTTCTAAAACCCAGATTTCTGTGATTCTGGAGTAGGTTCGGACTTTTTGGATTGAACAGTGCACTGGGAGTTGAAGGAAAATACTGGACAGAAGTAGGCATTTCTGCGGCATGTTCTGTGACTGCAGAACCACTCTGCGGACCGCAGAATGGTCGCAGAGTGAGGCAGATTTTTGGGGCATTTTTTATGTCAATTTCGCGGCCAATTATGCGATCGCATAACCGTTTTGTGGGCCGCACTCTTGTCGCATATCCCGCCTTGGGATATTTTGGATGGAGGTTCTGCGATACACTATGTGACCGAGAACCGTTCTGTGGTGCATTATGCGACCGTGGAACAGGTCTGCGAGCCGCATAGTGACCGCAGACCTGGTCAGTTCCTCTCCAGTTTTGGCACCCCAATTTCGCGGTCATTTCCCGAACCGCATAACCATTATACGGTCGAATATGTGAACGCAGAACCTGTTCTAGAGCTTTATTTTTGGGTTTTTAAAACCCGACCCTACTTCGTTAAAATTGATGTAAGGGGCCATTTTTGAGTGAAATCTGATACTCTAGAGTGAGAGAGAGAGAGTCCTAAAGGGATAAAGTGATCTTCATCAAGTTACTATTCAATTCTTGCTTTAAACCTTGAAGATTATCAAGAGAGGCACCTAGGTCTTCTTCCTAAGAGGTAATATTCTATCACCCAAACTCTTAATTTCAAAATGTAACTAGAATGGGCTATTTGTAAGGTAATACATGGGGATAGGAGTACTTACCTTGCATGCATGTGTTCCTAAGGTGTGTGGGGAGGTTGTGAGTTGAAGATAGAAAATATAGGATATGGGTTGGTGGAGTCTTTCATAAAAAGGGCCATGAAAGCTTAATACACACATAGTGTTTGATAGAATGCTCAAGTGAGCTAGAAAGTTTCCTAATTTTGGGTTCAATTTTACTATATTTCTAAAGTAGATTAAAATTGCTAATATTCCGGAACATCTTAGAGTTTTAAGAGGCTCAATTAAGGTATGTTGGATAAACCCCCTCTTCTTAGAATTGAATTTCACGGTATTCATGCAATCGATGTAAGTTCCAAATTGAACGTCCTAGAAATTACTATCCCGAATGTGCTTGCTTTGCAAATATATGTGTAATATGTATTCCTATGCCTTCATCATTTTATCTCGTCATCTGAGGAAATGTTCAAGACTTAGAATATGTGCTAATATTCCTAGACTTCACGTCAAATTCGATTAAAGACTGTTATGCCAAATTGTGTGAAAAGCCTCTATGTGCCTTGAATTCTAAATTGCTCACATGTGAAATCTAGAGTCTTGAATAAAAACCGTGTTGTTATTGATGATAATAATAATAATGTTGGATTGTGGAAAAGAACTTGAATTATGAAATAAGGCCAAGTACCAAGAACGACTTTATAATTAAATCCACTTGTGCCAATGTGCTAAAAAGATGGGAAAGCAATGTGAAGTAAGACGATCGATTGAAATGGTTGATGTCTTGAATAAGATGGCTTAGCCGATCAGGCCGATATCGGACTCCGTGTAATAACACGGTGGTATTGTGAGTGAAATAGTGAATATGGTTGATGTCTCAAATGAGATGGATTAGCCGATCGGGCCGAGATCGGACTTCATGTAAGAACACGGTGGTATTGTGGATTGGGGCATATTGGCACTAATAACCATCCTACCTAATAATACGGGAATTGACTTAAAAATCTATGTGATCCTTAACTTGATGCTTTAGTGTTATTTAAAGCCGATATTGCATTCTTAACTGTCTTCCCCTGTATTATTGTTCATTCTATTGAGATAGTGTTTAATTATACATACTAGTACTATTCGACAGTACTAACGTCCCTTTTGTCGGGGGCGCTGCATCTTTAAATAGATGCAGGTGGTTACATAGCAGACAGTGTTGATCATAGATAGGTGCTTCATCCTCTTCTCAGCAGACTCGGTGAGCCTCATTTCATTCCGGGGTCATGTAATATATCTTTTGTTTATATTGTTGTACTTTTTGGTGTATAGCCGGGGTCTTGTTACCGGCACCTTCTTTTCACTCTTTTGTATCTTTAGAGACTCCGTAGATACTATGTGGGTTGTATATGGGTGTTAGGAATGTTAAGCAAGTTATGTTGTGTTTGATCACTTGTTCCACACAGACTATAAGAATATGTGTATTTTGAGACGGAAAGGCGAAATAGCTAATGAAACAACTTAGTATTGCATGAATGAGCTTCCTACTGTATAATTAATGAAATCACGTCTTTTCTTGATCATGGGTGAGTTGGGTAGAAAGTATCTAATAGGCTTGCTCGGCCAGGTTCACTCGGTTGAGCGCCGGTCGCGCTTCTTGGGGTTGAGGCGTGACAAACTGGTTAGCTAATACTTTGGTAGTTCCCAAAAAGAATGGAAAATGGCGAGTTTGTGTAGATTATACTGATTTAAATAAGGCTTATCCTAAAGATTCATTTCCTTTGACGATATAGATCAACTACTTGACTCTACCGCAGGACACGAGCTTCTAAGGTTTTTAGATGCATATTCAAGATATAACCAAATAAATATGGACCCTTTAGATGAAGAAAAAAACTTCATTTATCATTAAAAGGGGGACTTATTGTTATAAAGTCATGCCGTTTAGTTTACAAAATGTTGGAGCCACGTATCAAAGATTGGTGACGAAAATGTTTCAAGAACATCTGGGAAAAACTATGGAAGTCTACATTGATGATATGTTGGTCAAGTATACATAGGCAAGAGATCATTTTCATCACTTGTCAAACACTTTCGGGATTCTCCGCGAATACAATATGAAGCTAAACCCAGAAAAGTGAGCTTTTGGTGTGGCTTCAATTAAGTTTTTAGGCTTTCTTATTTCTAATAGAGGTATTTAAGTAAATCCTGCATAGATCAAAGCTATCAAAGAAATACTGGATGTACTCACAAGCAAACAGAAGTGCAGAGATTAACAGGAAGAATAGCAGCCCAGGGGAGGTTTATATCAAAATCTTCGAAAAAAGTTTTAAATTCTTTTCAGTATTGAAAAAGCAGAATCAGTTTGAATGGACTGAGGAATGCCAACGAACCCTCAAGGACCTAAAATCGTATTTGTCAAAACCACCGTTGCTGGACAAACCAAAAGACGAAGAAAGGCTACTCATCTACCTTGTAGTGTCAGGAGTAGTGGTAAGTGCAATATTGGTGCGATAGGATAAAGGTAAACAATCTCCAATTTATTATGTTATCAAATCTTTATTAGATGTTCAAGCGCAGTATTCCCATCTGGAAAAACTTGCTTTAGCATTGATCATGACATCTAGAAAGCTAACACCTTATTTCCAATGTCATCCTATTTCTGTAATAACTGCTTTTCCTCTGAGGAATATATTACATAAACAAGAATTATCTGGTAGATTAGCAAAATGGGAAATAGAACTCAGTGAGTATGATATCATATATTAGCCCAGAACGGCAATAAAATCGAATGTTGTAGCAGATTTCGTAGCAGATTTCAACATAAATCTAGTTCTTGGAGCGGAAAGGAACTACATGTATTTACCGGCTCTAATCCGGGGACTTGGATTTTGTTTACCGATGGTTCTTCAAATGTCAAAGGTACGGGTTTAGGAATCATTTTAATTCCACCTTCGGGGGAAATCATAAGATAATCAATAAAATATTATCCAATCACTAACAATGAGGCAGAGTACGAAGCTGTGATTGCAGGTTTGGAACTGGCACGAGAACTTGGTATAGAACAGATTGTTATCAAAGTGACTCACAACTTGTGGTTAACCAGATGCAGGGGACTTACATCGCAAGAGAGGCACAAATGCAACAATACCTGAAAAAGGTACGAGAATTACTTAGACAATTTCAGTCATGGAAGGCCGTACAAATACCCAGGGAAGAGAATGCGAAAGTAGATGCATTGGCAAATATTGCATCTGTCTCTGAAGTAACAAATGCAGAAAATGCTATCGTGATACATTTGTTCCATTCATCACTTGATCAAGACAAGAGCGAGGTAAATTTTAATAACCTAACTTGGGATTGGAGGAACGAATTTATTAACTTTTTGCAGTATGGAATCTTACCCGAAGACAAGAAAAAGTCACGTTTGCTTCGCCAAAAAGCTGCCTGGTATTGCTTAATTCGTGGAAATTTATATCGAAAGATGTTTGGTGGACCTTTAGCACGGTGCCTTGGCCCCTTGAAAATGGAGTATGTGATGAGGGAAGTACATGAGGGACACTGTGGCAATCACACCGAGGGAAGATCATTGGTAAAGACATTAATAAAAGCAGGGTATTATTGGCCAAAAATGGAAGAAGAAGCGGAAAGCTTTGTAGCCAAGTGCGATAAATGTCAACGATATGCCAATAACATGTACCGCCCAGCAGAACTGTTATATTCAGTTATTTCACTATGGCCTTTCATGAAGTAGGGCATGGACATTGTAGGCTTGCTGCCTCAAGCTAAGGGAAATGTGCGGTTCCTATTAGTTTTAACTGATTATTTTTCAAAATGGATAGAAGCAGGTGCGAGAAAAAGAAGTCAGGGAATTTATTTGGCAAAACATTATCTGCCGATTTGGGGTCACAAAGGTAATCATGTGTGACAACGGCCCGCAGTTCATAGGCACGAAAATCACAAAATTCTTTCATAGTTGGCAGATCAAACGGATTATATCCGCACCTTACCACTCTGTAGCCAACGGGCAAGCTGAGTCAACAAACAAAGTTATTATTAATAACTTGAAGAAGAGATTATAGGAGTCAAAAGTCAATTGGCCAGAAGTGTTACCAGGGGTATTGTGGGCTTATCGAATGACAGCAAAAACAAATACGGGTGAGACTCCATTTTTGCTTGTATATAGTGCAGAAGCCTTAATTCCGGTAGAAATTGGTGAACCAAATACGAGATACACACATGCCATTAGAGAGTCAAATGAGAAGGAGATGCGAGTAAATTTAGATCTATTAGAAGAAAGGAGAGAAGCAACGTTAATTAGAATAGCGGCTCAAATACAGATGATTGAGCGATATTACAACAGGAGGGCTAATTTGAGATACTTCCAAATTTGGGACTTCGTCCTCAAAGAGGTGTTCCGATCTACAACAACAGCCAATGCAGGCAAGTTGAGTCCAAATTGGGAAGGCCCTTATAGTATTCGAAGTATCGCCGGAAAGGGAGCATATGAGCTGGAAACCATGGATGGCAAGGTACTACTATCAAACTGGAATGCAGTTCATTTAAAGAAGTAATATTTCTAGGCAAAGAAAGTACCCATGGTTAGGTATCACTCAGACTCAATTTTATTTCGTACATTTGAATTTTACTAATAATTTTAGATGATAGGCAAAAAGTTAGTCCGTGCCAAATGGTGATATTAAACCCAAAAGACACGCAGAGTACTAAATTATTCCCGGTCTAGGTTGCAGCCTTTCTGACTGGGGGGGCTATGCATATAGAAGGAAGCAAGAGAGCTAAAAGGGCATAGTTCAAACAGCCTGAATCAAAAACCTTGAATCAAAAACCTTGAATACAGGGGTAGTCAAAGACAGATCTTCCAAAAAACAAGTTGTTAAACTAAGGGAAACACAGCACAAGGAAGATTTAAATAAAAGCTAACACACAAAAAAAAGAGGCAGGAGAAAACTAAGATGTGTCATCAACGGGAGCATCATCGACGGGAGAAGAAGGATTAACTTGAGAATAGGAAGCTTGAACATCAGCCTCGCCGGGAACAAGTCCATCTCCATCACCTTTGGGACCTTTGTCTTCAGGTGAGGAAATGCTTTGACATTGTTGAGTTTTATCAATTGCTTCTTTAGCCTTAGCAATCTCAGCATTAAGGTCAAAACCTTCCTGGTTGGCTTCAATTAGAGTCTCGCGGCGAGTGTTTAAGAAAGCCCAACTCAAATCCAGCGATAACTTATCCTCGAGAGTCTCATAATCCTTCTCCCAATGGTCAATCTCATCTCTTAGCTCTTTTTTTTCTGCTTTCGAGGCATCAAAAGTTGTCTTCAAAGGTGCAAGAGAACTTTGCAAGAACTGAACCTTATCTACAGAGGCACAGAGATCTTCCTGAAGTTGAGTAAGTGTTTGAACCAACTCCCCCACATAAACCTCTTTTTGATTAAGGAGTTCTTTCAAACTCCTTATCTCTTCAGTTGTCTTAGAAAGTTGTTCAACAAAAGAGGATTCCAGTATATCTTTGTCCTTTCCAACCTGGCTAGAAGAAGCTTTTTCAATCGCTAATTCAGCGAAAATCACTCTCATTCGTTGCTCCAAAGCATTCTTTTCTTCTGCAAGATCTTCTTTTTCCAGTTAAAGACCTTCGAATTGTTCCTTCCAGTTATCGGCCTTAGTGCGCAATTCTATGATCAGCTGGTCTGTATGAGAAACACTTTTCATGAGCTCAGTGCCAATTAAATTAATCTGCAAAAAAAAGAGGCAAAGGGGAGGAGTTATAAATAAAATAAAATAAAATAAGAGGAAATGTAAGTAAGTTTGTACCTTCAAAGAAGAATGAACAATGCCATGCATTAAAGTTAGGGAACTATGGCTTTCCAACTTTTCCTTCTCCACAAGGGCCTAACAACGGCTTCAACCACATGTCAACTTGACCGGATTTTCTCAATATATTCCCACCTTCAGGGACTTCGATAACAATTCATTCCATCTTCCTCCTGCTGCCAGAAGATTCGGCCTCTTCATGAGAAGCAGCCGCGGGAATAGCTGATGGAATAGAAGTAGTCACGGGAATAACAGTAGGAGTAGCATTAGGTAAAGACACATGGGACTTAATGGAAGCTGAAGCTGGAAGGGAAGCCAAGGGCAATTCTTCGGAAACAGGCTCGAAAGCTTCCTCACCCTCGAAACCTTGAGCGAACAATCTATTAACAGAATCGGGGGGGATCAACAACATCTTCATCATAAATCACCAAGGGAGCGTTCTCTGGCTAATCTATGAGTCTAAAAGGAATTGAACTTAATAAAAGGTCATGAGAGGAGGGAGTCTCATCATCAGAAACTACACGTCTCCTGACGCGTGGCCTTCGCATCAAAGAACCTTCATCTGTTTCTTAATCATCAGAACCACGAGCTCCATCAGTTTTGCTTTTTGAAGAGGAGGCGCTTAAAATCCGCTCCTGGGCAAGACTCACAGAAAGCCTGATTGACGAAACAGATGCAGGACTAATGTCGCGAATAGAAAACCTGATAAAAAGAAAAAGAATGAAAAATTCTTGTATAAGCAAGGAAGAGGAAAAGAAGAACAAAGAAGGTAAAAAAAGTATTGTGTGTCTTCACTTTCCAACTAAATTTTTGAGAAAGATATTTTCAAGATCTTTTTTCCATAGGAGCAGCAGTTAACATTTTTTCTACCCAAGCACGGAAGTTGGGAATCTCATCAGAAACTTCCATGGTTACTGAAAATTGGGAAAATGGTTACATGAAGTTTTTAAAGATATATATAAAAATAAAATAAAAAATAAAAAAACCTACGTGCAAAGTTCTATTTCTTCGGAAAGGGCATGTTCTCTTCACTCACTAATCCATTAGTGGGGGCAGCAACAAAATGGGTGTACCAGCCACGGTCACGATCGTCTTTAGGGCTAACCAATACTCTCTTAATTCTAGCCACGAGAGAAAAAACTCTTTCACGTAACAATTTGGGGGAGTAGAGATGAAGCAAGTGTCGAAAGAAAAAAGGTACGAAGACCAGGTCCAATAAGTAACGAAGGCATGCAACAGCCCTCCATATTATTGGGCCAATTTGGCCAAGACACACGTTGAAGTAATGACAGAATTCAATAATTACTGGATCAATAGGTGGCTTGAACCCTAAAGTAAAAGGGTAGGTTTAAACAAAGGAGAAACCGGCATTATAAGAGGTGATTCTCTGGTTGGCACCAGGGACTAAAACTGGGAAATCTGATTTCCAGTAACACTCTCGACGGACCAGAGAAAGAAGACCAGCAGTGATTAAACTCGGATAAAGATCAACAGGATTGAGGGAGGCTATAGAAGAAACTTGATTTCTCATAGTTTCACGATCATTTACAAAAAGATAATTCTTGGGGAACAAATTCAGCAACCGTGGGTTCACGTACAGGTTCATTTAAATCTTTATTCCTAGAAGAAGATCTAAGGGTTAGAGGAGTCTTAGGTCTAGAAGAGGATGGTTTAACAGAACTACTCTGGAAAGAAGAACCACGATTAGATAATGAACCAAGGCTACGAAGTCTACCACCTCTCCTACTTCTAGTAGGAGCAGTAGAAGGAGCAAGTTCATCAACGATCACAACTTTGTGAGGGTCTGGTGTTGTTGAAGACATGGTTATCTAACGAAATATAGAAGGAAGGGTGCAGAAATACAAAGAAGGGTAATGTAATGGATACTGAAGAAGGAAGACTCCAAGAAATCAAAAAAGAATGAAGTGTTTATAAAAAGACATGATCATCATTAAAGTTGGTCATTATAAAGCGACATAATAGAACAGTCACTTCGTGACTGGTGCAGCTGCAGGAAAAAACCCTAAAAAGCACTCAAAAACTGCAGATCCAATCAATGGAAGCTACGTGGCATGGGAATTAAATGGATGTGACGTTCGTTGCGTGGATTCTGAAGGAAACATGATGATACTCGAAAAATGGCGGCAAAGAATTTCCGCCATAAAAACTTACCACTTCCCGAATATAGAATTGAGAATATTAAGAAAGTGGAGGGGACTATTTGTATTGGTGAAAAAAAAGTATTACACGTGAAATATTAGTAAGCTGACGAAACGTGACGCGTGGAATAACGGAATAGCGACAAGTGGCACATTCAATTAATGGAATTAATTGAATGCAAGGAAGGTATGGAAGCGACACCCACGAGACAGTACAAAGAAAGAAACTGGGCCTGACAGTTGTCAAAGAAGAGGCATGAGCTAAATGAATAAAGGTTAAAAATAGGTGAAGATACACGAACCAGAAGCAAAATAAGGAAGGAGAATCGGAACAGTTATAAGGAATCTATAGCCATAAATATGTCAGTAACGGTTATCCATAGTGTGGAAATCGTTATGATTGTACGTTCTTATATAAGGTTAAAGAATTTCATTTGTAAGGGAGGTCACAATTACTACGGAAATACATTTCATTATTCTCTACTTTATAAAAGTTTCCAGCCTTGATTTTAGGGAATGGACGTTGGTTCATTCCTTATTTTTCTTTGATAATTTTATCTATTACTTTTGTTATTTTCTATCGAGAAAGTGAAGTAAAACTTGGTTATCGGTAGCCCGTTTTCTTCTAAACATAGAGTTTGACTATGAAATCTATTTTTTGGTTAAATAATAATCAACTCTTCATGAGTTCCTAACCTTCAAGTTGACTCGATATCTTACTCTCCTGGTAGATGTGCTCAGGTCTGCTATCAGTAGATGTGTTAAAATAGGAAAGAAAGTTGATAAACCGGCTTTTAAAATCCGATGCAAGTTTAGGGGATTACTAGACTATTTTCCTTAAGAGTATCTAACTTATTATAAGTAGCTTTTTCTTATTTTCTACATTTCATATAGAACTTTGTAAACACATATTTAATAATCTCACATTTGAACTAAGTTTCACATGATGACCCATCATTATTCATAGGCTAATTTGAAGATTAATTATGTCACCCACAATATCCGAGTATTTATGGTTATCAAAACCCAAAAGTTGTGTATGCGTCTTCAAAGCTATGGGTAAAGGTTGTAAGCTAGCTCATAGACGGGTAAAGAGGCACTAAGCTGGGGCCATATGTCATATTCTGTCATCTTTATACTCGTCCGCCAAACCATTGGCTTTTCTATCAAGTGTTGGACTAAAACGGTCAAAGATACTTTTAGCACGGTGTGATATTATTGCTTTGAGCCAAGCCCGCATAGTTTATACCTAAAACGCATCACACTATATAAGATTATTCAAGACTTTGTTAACACACACTCAGTAATTAAGTTCTTCCAACACAATATTTTGTAATAGCTGGTATTACATTACCTTACTCTATGAGTAGCCGATAATATTAATTTTAAAGCCTTTTGAAATTAGTCAAGAGGAAGTACTAATTTATTTACAGAAAGATAAGATTTTCAACACATCAGTCTCCTTAGAAAATATCAACGGAAAAAAAACAGGAAATAGTAAGATAGGAAAATGTGACAAAGAATGAATAAAGGTATATTAACAGTAAACGCAGATTACTTTAAAGTTGTTAAAACAAGGCAATAGTAAGATGGCACAATAACGACAAAGAATAAAGGTAGACTAGTTCAAATTTGCTATCTAAAAGTACAATCTTATGTACATAGTGCGACATTAAACAATACTACTGCATGCACAAAAATAAAAAGCTTCCCTTTTTTAGGACTATTTTATTGTTCAACTACTATGTTTTTACATAATCCGTGTAGACCAAGTAACATTTCCTTGTTATGAGTCAACAATTCTGTTGATAAAATTCCTAAATTTTATTAATTGTCTAATATAACGAAGAGTACTCAACCATATGACAAAAGAAAAGGTGCCAGAGTAACAGCATGCATAAAAAAGATTCTCTTTCTATTATATATGGTTTCAACTATAATTGTTTTTACACAATTCATGGAGACTAACATTTCATCGTTATGAACAGAGGTACACATGGATTGAGTTGGTTTAGTTTTATCAGAATCAAACTAAACCAATTATTTAATTTTAAAATTATCGAACTACTATTTCAAATTCGAAAAAGATATATAAACTTAACAGATCTTGATATATGAATATGAAAAAATAAAGAAATTGACATATTTCAATAACACAAGAAAGTGATGACACAACCACATTATTAAAGTAAATAAAAATAGATGCACTTCATGATTTAATTAAATATTACATCCCATGAGAGAATCTCAAATATTTCTAGATATTTTTTAAAGAAAATTCTATATAAAGTCTTAGAAGTATATATAAAAAAAAATTATATTTATATGTCGGTTTGGTTCAGATTGTTTTACTCAATACCAAACCTAATTGGATTTTTTAATCGGTTTGGTTTGACTTTTTGATTTGGTACGATTTTCCGAATCGATTTGAATACCCTAATTATTATGAGTCAACAATTGTATCGATAAAATTCCTAAATATTATTAATTGTCTAATTTAACGAAGAGTACTCAACCACGTGACAAAAGAAAAGGATGCTAAGAGTTTGTGGAAATGATCTTTCTTCATTCTTAGCTCTATATATACCTCTTATTCCTCGCACAAGAGACAGAAAAAGGAAAATTTTGACTCTCAGAAAAGTAAGAGAAGAAAGATGGACGTGTTGAATAAGAAAAAGTATGGAGCTCATATTTTGGCTCTTCCTTATCCAAGCCAAGGCCACATAAACCCTATGCTTCAATTCTGCAAACGTTTAGTCTCCAAAGGTCTAAAGACCACTTTAGCCATTACTAACTTCATTTCCCATTCCGTCCGTCCAATTTCCTATACCGTTGGTATAGATACTGTTTCCGATGGCTTCGACGAAGGCGGCTACGCTGAAGCTGAGAACGTAGCCGCCTACCTCGAACGTTTCAAGAAAGTCGGCTCCCAAACCCTAGCGGATCTTATCAAGAAATACGAAAAATCAGAGTTTCCTATTACTTGTATCATTTATGATGCTTTCTTGCCATGGGCTTTAGACGTAGCTAAAGATCATGACCTAATTGGAGCTTGTTTTTTCACTCAAGCCTGTGCCGTGAACTATATTTACTATTATGTTCATCACAGAAAATTGACATTGCCAATATCTTCACCTCCGGTGAGGATTCCGGGCTTGCCAGAGCTCGAACTTCGAGATATGCCATCGTTTATTTATGTCCATGGTACATATCCAGCGTATTTTGAGTTGGTGTTAAATCAGTTTATAAATGTGGACAAAGCTGATTATGTTTTTGTGAACTCATTCTACAAGTTGGAAGCTGAGGTGAGTTTCAAACTTACTATTTTGTGGACAATATTCCTTATCTACTAAAACTCTTTTGGTGGTTTCTTCCTTCTACTTGAGGCATTTTGTCGTTTTCACTCCAATATTTGTTTCATATCTTATCACTCGTTCTCATACTTCCACTTGAATGGTACGAGTTTGTTTGGCGAAGTTGCCAAAAATTGATTATTGAAAAGGTATTTTTTGAAAGTATAATTTGTGTTGGACAATTCATTTGAGGAGTGCTTTTTATAATATTTGATAAGCAAATTGTGTTTGGCCAAATCTTGCAAAAAATACTTTTGAGTGTTCAAATTACGGAAAAAAAGAATAGTAAAGGATTCAATTTACAATTAGTATTATTAAAAAAAATCAAAATATTTATTATAAAAAATTCAATTAACTTTGTATTTTTATTTGATTAAAAATGTAAAACATAAATAACTATATATTAAAGATTTTATTATTATATAATATAGTTATCCAAAGCAGAAATATTTGGTATCTAGTAGTATTACTTATCTTTTACATGATGATTTAAATATATCACAGTATATCATTCAATATAAATAAAAAATCAACTCCATAAATAATTAACATAAAAGAAAAGATCTATTTATCATAGAGGGAATAGGAGAAGAAGATATGGTGGAAATAAAAACTCTATGGAGGTTTTTTCTTTTTATTTAAGGCATTTAGACGTTTTCACTCGAATATTTGTTTTATGTCTTGTCACTCGTTCTCATTCTTCCTGTTGAATGGTACGATAAAAATTACTGATTTTTCCGTTTTTGTTCAAAAGTATTTTTCGATAAAGTACTTTTGGAGAATAGTGGTTTGTGTTTGACCAATTCACTTGAAGAGTGCTTTTTGCAATATTTGATAAGCAAATTAATTTGGTCAAATCTTGCAAAAAGTACTTTGACTGTCCAATTAAGGAAAAGGATAGTAAAATTTCAGTTTACTATTTGTATTATTAAAAAAAATGAATCAAAATATTTATTATAAAAGAATTCAATTAATTCTGTATTTTTAATTAATTAAAATATAAAATATAAAGTAAATATATATTAAAATATTTATGATCATATAATATAATAATCCAAAGTAATAATACTTAGAATCTAATATTACTTATTATTTACATGATGATTTAAACATATCATTTCATAAATAACTATGTATATAAAGAAGAGATCTATTTATCGTAGAGACACTAATCGAAAGAGGAACAGGAGAAGGAGATATGGTGGAAATAAAAAGAGAAGGAAAGGAATGGCCAAAATAAAAAAGAAAAAGGAAAAATCTAAATTAATAAGGATAATTTGCAAAATATAGATTTATGAGGATAATCTAAATGAAATTGTTTTAGAAAAGAGATTACGATAGTAAATACAAGCGTTAGGTTATTTTATGAGTTTAACTTCTTCGAACTAAGGATATGCAATAGCCGGTTAAATTACATTAATAAGGTAAAAAGTTAATATTTTTTACTACATATAAGTTGAATCCATTTTTCATTAATATGTTTATTGAAGGTAGCAGACACAATGTCAAAAGTCACCCCACTATGGACCATAGGCCCAACGGTACCATCTTTGTATTTGGACAATAGAGTTGAAAATGACACTGCATATGGTCTCAATCTATTCCAAGTGGATGCTTCAACATGTATAAATTGGCTAAATACTAAAGCAGAAGGATCTGTTGTTTATGTAGCTTTTGGTAGTATGTCCACTTTAGATGAAAAACAAATGAAAGAGATAGCTTGGGGTTTAAAAGCAACCAATTGCTACTTCTTATGGGTTGTTAGGACTTTTGATGAACCAAAAAATCCCAAAAATTTCATTGAGGAAACCTCTGAGAAAGGATTAGTGATAAATTGGAGTCCACAACTACAAGTCTTATCTAATAGGGCAATTGGGTGTTTTTTCTCACATGGCAGGTGGAATTCAATGACTGAAGCTTTGAGTCTTGGCGTGCCAATAGTTGTAATGCCAGTATGGACTGATCAAACTACGAATGCCAAATTAGTACAAGATGTTTGGAGTGTAGGGGTAAGAGTTAATGTTAATGAGAAAGGGCTTGTTGGAAGAGAAGAAATTGAGAAATGTGTAAGGATAGTAATAGAAGGAGATAAAGGGAAGGAAATGAAGAAAAATGCCCTTAAATGGAAGGAATTGGCCAAGGAAGCTGTTGTTGAAGGTGGAACATCTGATAAAAATATTGAAGAATTTGTATCAAAATGTACTAAATAATTCAATGATCAATGACTTAGTCATTGCATTCTACTATTTTTAGCGAATAAGAAAGAGAAACAAAAAATAGGCATTTGAATTCTTCCTGTTGGCTTTACTCTTGTATGCTCTCTTATTTTTGTTATTGAACAAGCTAAGTTGGATCCAAAAGTTTTTATTATCTAAACATATCTAAGTATGTCTTCTTTAAGGAGTAGCAAAAGCACCTAAAATCCAAATTAAATACTATTTCACAACATTTATTGTTTATAATATCCCACTTTGTTATTAGTGCATTTTATTGTTTTTTAGAAATTGTGGTTTCATTTTAGTAACCATATATTATTGAAAGTAGATGCCGCGTGACGTGTCCAGAACTGATGTCCATCCATTGAAGATGATCTATTTTTGGCTAACTTTTGATGTTGTGTTGATGATGATATAAAATTTGGAGCTGATATATGTAGAAATGAAGGTGTATCGATGGAGGAACAACAGTCCATTGACAGAGATTCTGGATAGTTCTCATCAGTTTCGAAGGTTTGTGTTTGAAAGAGAGATTTTAGATTTTAATGTTAAATAGACGGAGGACATGCAATTGTATATAATGATCAGACGGCTACAAAAGAAGTGGACTTAACCGGTCATCAGATATTTGGGTTTAAGCATCTCTTCTCACTTTTTGGTCTTAACGGCTTTGGGCCCAAATTGGAATAACATTCTTTGGTCCTACTAGAACGAAGTAGAAGGAAACAGAAACTACACCTGTATATACTAATTAATTTATTCTTTGAATTATCCTTTAGTTAGTTACAATACAACTAATAAGAAATGTACAGATGGCTAGGTAGTTATGGAATAGATTCATTTCTCTGTGTATTTATACAATAGCATGTACAAGCGTTTATTCGATCAGCAAATATACAGAAAATGTTCTCAATTCCTCTTCTATTCTGTCATGGTATCAGAGCAAGTTTGAAGTACCTGCAATCCATTTTTTTTTCAAATCTTTTTAGATCTCTTTTCTCTTGTTCTTCTCTACAATGACTACTGAATCCCAGAGCAATCCTTCAATTGTTTCTTCCACTCCTGTTAGAGCTGGATCTCTTCCAGTAGGTTCCATAGCTAGTGGTGTTGTTGATTCAGCACACCCTTACTATCTTCACCCTTCAAATTACCCAGGAATGAACCTGATTTCTTCAATATTTGATGGCACGGGCTATGAAGGTTGGAGGAGAGCTGTGGTGATAACCTTGTCAGCAAAGAACATGCTAGGGTTCATTGATGGATCCCTAGTTGTTCCAGCTGCAGACTCAGATTTTCAAAAGGCTTGGGCTAGATCAAATGACATGGTGCTTTCATGGCTCCTTAACTATCTTTCAAAGGAAATAACAGAGAGTGTGCTATATTCCCAGAGTGCAAAAGATCTTTGGAGTGACCTGGAAGATAAATTTGGTCAAACAAATGGAGCTAAGCTCTTCCAACTACAACAGGAACTAAGTGTGTGGTGAAAGGGAGTTCAAGTGTGTCTACTTACTTCACTAAAATGAAGAGCTTATGGGATGAGCTAGATACTCTCCACACATTCTTTGCATGTGTGTGTGAATGTGACTATGGAGCCAAGGCAAAGAACCAGAAGGCTCATCGGGATGAAAGGCTCTTGCAATTCCTTATGGGAATGAATGAGACCTTCATAGGAGTTAGGAGCAACATACTGCTATCCTCTCTACTCTCTTCTATTGGACAGGCATATGCATTGGTGATGCAGGATGAAAAACAGAGAAAAATCCAAGCTAGCCCTACTTACCTAGGAGACTCAGCCTCATTCATTGCTCTTAATCAAGTAGGGGGTAAGAAATACAATGAACAGAGAGGCAACAAAGGAAGTTTTGATGAAAAAAGAAACTCATTGATCTGTGCTTATTATAAGAAACCAGGACACAGTATTGAAAAATGCTACAGGATTCATGATTTTCCCATAGACTTTAAGCTCACCAAATAAAGGAAGTTTCAGGTAGGTGTGCATGCAAATGTAGCATTCAACTCAGCTGAAGAAGCAGATCAAGGAACACCACACAATGCAAGGATTCAGATACTTACACAGGAAAATGTAACTCAGCTTCTATAACTTCTCCATCAGGCAAATATGGGACAGCAGGCAACTTCCACTTCTCATACTTCTGCAAACCTCAGTTGTGCTGGTATAGCCAATATTTTTAACTCCCATGCCTGTTTCATTCAAATTAATAATGAGTCTTGGATATTAGATAATGGTGCAACTGAGCATATGACTTTCAACAAATTTTCACAAAATATAAGGCTTTATCTAAACCCCTCATGGTTAAACTTCCTAATTCATATAGAGATAGAGTTACACACGCAGGTTCAATGTCAACTTTACCTAACGCGGTACTACATAATGTATTGTATGTGCCCTCTTTCAGGTTTAATATGTTATCTATACACAAGTTGTGTAGATAGCTTCATAAGTATGTTCTTTTCACTCATTTTTCTTGTTTTCTGCTGCATGGCCCTTCACTGAAGAGCCTTATGGAGATTGGTAAAGAAAATGGAGGTCTCTACATCCTCAAGTCAAGAGTTTTAGCCGCAACTTCTAGGAGTTTACCGAAGACTAGAAATACCTTTGTATCTAGACATGAATCTAGTTTTGTTCCTTTTTTAAATTTTGTTTTTAGTCTTTCTGATTCCAATGTAAAAGAAAAGTTGTGGCACTATAGGTTAGGACACATGCTTTTGAGTAATATGAGAAATATTCATTCAGTTTCAATGTCTTCCTGTTCCAAATTTTCTACTCCATGTGTTATTTGTCTTATGGCAAGGCAATCTAAGCTCCCTTTTCCTTTAAGTTCTATTTCAACAAAATTAATATTTAAGTTAATTCATGTGAATACCTGGGGACCCTATAACAGTCCTACATATGATGGTTATAAGTATTTCCTCACTATTGTTGATGACTTTAGCAGAGGTACCTGGACTTATTTATTGTGTACTAAGTCTAATGCCTTCATAGTTTTGAAATTCTTCTTAAACATGGTAGAGAAACAATTTCATACCAAAGTAAAAATTATAAGGTCATATAATGCCCTTGAATTGGGTAGTGGACATCTTCAGTCAGATAATTTTCACTCACAAGGGATCATACATCAAACTTCATGTGTTTATACACCACAACAAAATAGAGTTGTGGAGATAAAACATAAACATTTACTAGAAACATCCAGAGCCTCATTATACCAATCACATTTGCCTAACACATACTAGGGAGACTGTTTATTAACAGCAACTTACTTAATTAACAGGTTCCCTTCAAATATATTACACTTCAAAAACCCTTATGAAGTTCTGTTCAAAGCCAAACCCAATTATACAAACCTTAAGTGTTTTGGTTGCTTATGTTTTGTCTCCACTATATCACATAATAGACTAAAGTTTGAGCCAAGGACTGTGCCTTGTGTTTTCTTAGGGTATCCACATGGCAAGAAGGGATATAAGGTGTTTAATCTAAAGACTCTTAATACTTTTGTCTCTAGGGATGTCATTTTTCATGAGGAGTTTTTTCCTTTTGCTTCTATGAACACTAGTTCTTCTCCTAATCCTTCTTTACCTTTTGCTAAAGTTAACACCACTACTCCATTTTCTTATGCCTCTCCTATCATTCCCTCAACTCATATTTCCCATGTTGTTTCCTATACACCATCCACTACTGCCTACTCTCCTAAGTTTCCTATTTCTCCCTCTCCTTCACACACTCATTTGTCTATCACTTCTTCCCCAGGATTATCTTCTCACTTACATCCCATTTTCCCTACCTTATCTTCCCCTACTCTTGTTTCATCACCTATGATAGAATCTCTCATCAGAAAATCCACCAGACCCCATATAACACCTGCTTATCTAAAGGACTATGTTTGTAATGCAATTCATATCACAGATATATTTGAGTCATGTTTCCTAGTTCCAGTCACTCCTACCTTTGTGTCTTTTAGTGGATTAACCTTTTCTAACCAGCATATGCTTAACTCTTTGTCTAATATCCAAGAACCTATCAGTTATGTATAGGTTGCTCATCACCCAAGTTGGTAGGAAGCAATGGCAAAGGAAATTGAGGCTCTTGAGCTCAATAAAACCTCGGATGTGGTAGAATTACCCCCCAGGTAGAAAGGCTTTACCATATAAATGGGTATATAAGGTGAAGCAACACTCAGATGGCACAATAGAAAGGCTAAAAGCCAGATTTGTCATTAGAGGTGACATACATCAAGAAGGGCTAGATTTCACTGAAATATTTTTATCCGTGGTCAAAATGACTATTATCGGGTGTATTTTGGCTACATCAGTGACGAGAGGATGGGTACTTTACCAGTTAGATGTAAACAATGCATTTTTACATAGCGATTTAAATGATGAGGTCTATATGAAATTTCCGACTGGGGTTAGTCCTCCTACTCCTAATCATGTCTGCAGACTGAAGAAGTCATTTTATGTACTTCGATAGGCATCAAGACAATGGTATGCCAAGCTCACAACTGCCTTCAATTTTATGGGTTTCACTCACTCTCTGAATGATTATTCCCTATTTTTTAAGAAGAGAGACTACTATATTTCTATAGTTGTAGTCTATGTAGATGACATTTTGTTAACATACAATGATGATGCTGAATTAACTACATTGAAAGACTTTCTTCATCAAGAGTTCAGAATTAAAGATCTAGGTACATTTCTTCCTTGGTATGGAAGTTATCATAGAAGCTCAGGGTCTGATCCTTTGTCAACGAAAATTCACCTTGGACCTTTTGCAAGAATTTGACTCCTCCCCCTTGTCTCGGGTTTCCTGTCCCTTAGACCCTACAGTAAAGCTTCTTGCTAAAATAAGAGATCATATTGTTGATCCTACTCTGTATTGCCACCTCCTGGGGAAGCTCAACTACTTAATGCATATCAGACCCGAACTCTCCTTCACAGTCCAGTACTTAAGCCAGTACATGCAAGACCCTCGCCAACCACACCTTCAAGTTCCACTTCGTATACTTAGATATTTGTTGAAAGATCCAAGTCTGGGCCTCTTCATGCCCTCATCTTCCTCTTTTAAACTGCTAGCTTTTTGTGATTCCGATTGGGTGACTTGCCCAAATTGGTGCAAATCTGTCAACGGCTTCTACATTTCACTTGGTTCTTCTCCCATTTCCTGGAAATCGAAGAAGCAGACATCAATTACTCTTAGCTCAGTTGAAGCATAATATAGATCCTTGAGAAGAGTTGTGGTTGAACTAACCTGGTTAGTTCGTCTTTTTGAAGATCTTTCTGTCCCTATCTCTTTTCCAGTACCACTTCACTCTGATAGTCAGACTGCGATATATACACATCGCTAAAAACCCGGTGTTTTATGAACGAACGAAGCATGTCAAGCTCGACTGTCATTTCGTAAGGCAACAGTTTCTTGGCGGGCTGATTTCACTCTCTTATAATCGATCTTCCTTCCAACTCGCTGATCTCTTTACTAAGTCTCTCACCGGACCCATTCATCACAATCTGTTGGGCAAGTTGGGGGTCTTTTCCTCCCCCTCCAACTTTAGAGGGTGTTGGTGATGATACAAAATTTGGAGCTTATATTTATAGAAATGAAGGTGTATCGATGGAGGAACAACAGTCCATTAATAGATATTCTGGATAGTTCTCATCAATTTCGAAGGTTTGTGTCTGAAAGAGAGATTTTAGGTTTTAATGTTAATAGACAGAGGATATGCAATTGTATATAATGATTAGACGACTACAAAAACTAGACTTAACAGTTCATCAGATATTTGGGTTTAAGCATCTCTTCTCACTTTTTGGTCTTAACAGTTTTGGGCCCAAATTGGAACAACAATCTTTGGGCCTACTAGAAGGAAGTAGAAGGAAATAGAAACTGCACCTTTTAATTTTTGTATATACTAATTAATTTATTCTTTGATTTATCCTTTTGTTAGTTACAATACAACTAATAAGAACTGTATAGCTGGCTAGGTAGTTATAGAATAGATTCCTTTCTCTGTGTATTTAGACAATAGCCCGTACAAGCGTTTACTCGATCAGCAAATATACAGAAAATTTTCTCAATTCCTCTTCTATTCCGTCACGTTGAGTATATTTGTATCTATTTTGATATTAATTTACTCATATTATTACTGCTCTTTAGTTGTATTTTATATTAAATAGGCCCAACGTTATTCAATTATGGAGATTATGCTAGTTGCTTTTATATTTGGTAAATTAGGATAATTTTGGATGAATTAATAACAATTGAGTAAGTGTGGTAGCTCCAAGGATAAATTAAAAAACATATTTGGATTGAAAGTGAAGTCAATTCTCCTATTTTAGAGGAGAAAGTAAGATCGGATGCTATGAGACCATAAATATTGACTAAGGGTTGTTTGGTCAACCCGAACTTTATTGAAGGTGCGTATAGAATATTGAAGGTGATTTTTTTTCTTTTCTTTTTGTTAATTTTATAATTTATTAGTTGTCACGATCCAAAAATTCCACCACAGGCGTCGTGATAGCACCTAGTCTTTAAGACTAGGTAAGCCGATTTCAATTACATTTTTTTGGAGCCATTTCTTTTTAATTAAATAAGTAACCAGAACTAACAGCGAAATAAATATGCATGTACAACCTCCCAAGACGGGTAGTACTAAGTCACAAACTCTAACTGAATACATGGAATGATCACGAGGACCGAATATACAATACTGTTTGATTAACAATTAACAGTACAATGAAATGAAAAGACTCCAAGGGACTGCGATGACCAAGCAGCTCTACCTCAAATCCTTACGATCATGCATTAACTCTTCTCAAGCCCAATAACTCCAATACCTGGCTCTGGACAAAAATATATAAAAGTGTAGTATGAGTACACCACGGTCGGTACCCAGTAAGTATCAAGACTAACCTCAGTGGAGTAGAGACGAGGTACAGTCAAGACACTCACTAGTCTAATAGCCAGTGCAATATAATATACAAAATAATAGGAAGCAGATAACAATAAGGGCAACATAAAATAACCAGTAATATGTACAGCAGACAATAGGAATACCATTAATATCGCTTAACAATTAATAAATACAATTACACACAATAAATCAAATCCTTCAAATAAATGTCTTTCACATATAATTCTTTCAAATAACACTCTTTCAAATATAATTTTCTCAAATAATTACCTTTCAAATATAATTCTTTCATACAATACCTTCTACATAAAAATCCTTTCAAATAAATATTTTGAATATAATCCTTTCAATTAAAAAGTCACCATGTGACACCTCGTTTCATAATCATAAAAATACGGGTCTCAACCCATTTTCATATTTTTCGTAAACACGGGTCTCAACCCATTTTTTATATTTCCACGGCACCTCGTGCCGATAATTAAATCACCATATTTTCTCCGGCACCTCGTGCCCTCATTTCATATCACAACTGCACGGACAATTCACATGTCAAATATCATTATCATTTAATCACAGCACCCCGTGCCTACAATTCATATCACAACTGCACGGACAATTCACGTGCCAATATCCTCATTATTTACTCACGGCACCTCGTACCCATATTTTATTTTATAATCCACCTGGCAATAGCCACAGGCTCTCAATTTCAACATAAATCAGATTGTCATCAATTTACCAACAACAAGAAAAATTGCACAAGGTATAAAAATAAATACAAGAATATCACAACATCACATGAAAATTATCAACCCCACAACTCCACATCATCACATATCGTCTCTGACAATAGCCACTCTTATCGCTTCTATTGCCACCCTTATCACTCTGATAGCCACCCTTATCGCTCTACCCAGACAATATCAATAGCCACCCTTATCGCTCCTATTGTCACCCTTATCGCTCCTATTGCCACCCTTATCGCTCCGCCCAGATAATGTTCCAAAAACCACAACCACAATGAAATGCCACCCTTATACCCACATAATATCAACGGTGAAATGCCACCCTTATGTCTTCAAAATAATAATTAACACAATACAACAATTTACACGAAAAGTTATCACGGCAACATAACAAAATCAATTCATATCACAATTTGCCCAATGTCTACAAAACAAATTCCAAAGATACAACCAAGTCAATTAATTTCACAATAAATAGTCGAAGGCTCCACACAATGTGTACAACACCCAAAAATAATCAACAGAGATAGAAATTACTCAACATAAAGCAAAGTCTTTATTAACTCCAAATTTTCGATAATTATATAAACACCTCTTCTTAAGCTCATTTAATTAATTATTTGCAGAGGGAAAATTCCAAAATAAAATTAAATTCCAATAATTATCAAACCGACAAATTCACGGAATTTCATAAATAATCAAATAAAAATCACATCAACTTGTCATATAACAACAGAGTCAACAATAAAGATTTAGGCACGACAAATAGATGATTAAATATATGCCAACAATTATCCAATTTACTACACAATATACTCAAGACATTAACTCAATAAAATTTGCACATATAAACCAAGTACGTACTCGTCACCTCGCGTACATGGTTTTCAATTACACAAATTGCACATAAGACTAAATGCCTAAGTAAAAATTCCCTCACTCGAGGTTAAGCAAGACACTTACCTTTTTGAAGTTAGGTCGATATTCCAAAATAGCTTTCTCACGTGAATTGACCTCCGGACGGCTCCAATCTTTCTTGAGCCTTCCTTACATTACTACGAGGTTCCGGAAATCCTAGAAACTTCAATCTATTTATAAACATAACAAACGTTAACCATAATTAGGAAGATTTTCATGGTTTCAGCTCATTTGAGTATTTTATCAAACACTAGATGTGCAAATTTGGTTACAAGGTTCTTCTACAAGATTTCCTTCATTCCACAACCCAATCTTTACTTATTTGATCTCAAAACTTTTCCCACAAACCTTATTGGTACAAAAATATATACATAATACTCTTACACCCAAGAATCATACTCCCAATCACCAATCTTTTACCCCAAACTCGAAATTGAAGACTAGGGGTTGAATCTTACCTCTTTGATGAAGATCTTGTGATTAGCTTTCTTGATTCTTGAATATTGGATAATTAGAATGTTAGGTTCCCTCCTTCTCTCTCTAAAATGCTCTTACCTCTCTCTAAAACCCTCAGAAAAATACCCCAAAATAAGCCCCAAAGCCTATTTATCAAAATGAGGTCGGGTTATGAAAATAAAAAAATTAACCCTCTGAAAGCAGGTCTGCGGTCGCATAATGGGTATGTGGGCCGCAAAATTGATCGCAAAATTGGTGCCCAGAACTGGGCTCTTCTGGTCCATTCTGCGACGAGTTTGCGATCGCAGAAGCAGTTTTGCGATCGCATAATTGGTCGCAGAATTGCATTTTTCTAGCCTTTGGTAGTTTGGTCATAACTTCTTGTACGAATGTGTAAATGTCAAACGGTTTGAAGAGTTGGAAACTAGACACATAGACCTTTCATTTGATAGGTAACACACCATATAGCTCTTCATATCAAGAGACGTATGCTTGTTTGAAGTTAGGTCTTGTGCGAACTCACTTGAAACTTTATTCTATTATGAAATTTCCAACTTCAACATTCAATGCCGAAACCTATCGAATCAAGTACGATTGACCTCCAATTTTGCACACAAGTCATAAGTTGACATAACAGACCTATTGAAATTTTCAGAATCGGATTCCGACCTCGTTATCAAAAATTCAACCTTCGATCGAACTTTCCGAAAATCGTCTATTTTCCAACTTTCGCCAAAATGCGTCGAATTGTCCTACGGACTTCCAAATCCAAATCCGAATACGCCCCTAAGTCCGAAATCACCATAAGAAGTTATTGACATTATCAAAATTCTATTCCAAGGTCGTTTTCTTAAAAGTCAACTCTTTGGTCAACTCTTTCCATTTAAGCTTCAAAATAAGAATTTCTCTTTCAATTAAATTCTAAATCTTCCGAAAATCAAACTCGACCATACCCGCAGATTATAATACATATTATGAAGTTTTTTGGGACCTTAAGTCGTTGAACGAGACGTTAATTCTTAAAATGACAAGTCGGGTCGTTACAATCTCCACCTCTTAAACATATGTTCGTCCTCGAACGTTCCAAGAATCTTTCTGAGGACTTTAAATTACTGAGTGTATTCTTACACACATACTTGTGGGTGATTCTACGTTCCCAAAATTTAACACGGGTCCGACGACACCATCTCAATTGAGATTACTTCTTTTATCCATTCTTATAAGCTTTAAAGCAAATTACCTAACTCTCCAATCATTTCCAAAAGGCCTGATCTTCACTTCGACACACGGTAGTAGTCTCAACTGGCTATCGTAACTCGTGCCTATGCACACATCAACTTTCTTAATAGTGTTGAAATACTTCAAAAAAAAATCTTTTTTTTCCGGGTTGCTACATTCTTCCCCGCTTAGAATTATTCGCCCTCAAACACATAACATATTTATCTCTTCCTTTGCAAATCTCAATCCTCCAAATTTTACTAACTCCTAAATTTTTCAGAAATTTTGACAGAGTCCCTCCTGTAATTGGGCCTATCCACCTGCCAGAGTAAGACCAAAACAACTCCTAACAACACATCCACAACCCAACAAAATACCACAAGGTGTATATCAATAACACCAATCTCAGCATTACAAGCATTGCATTATCATAATGATATCAGGACATGAATCACATCATATGTATGCTCATCACCACATCTCTGGTCTTAAAAGATGTTCATAATTAATTTCAGCATTATCAATTAATCTCATATTAACCACCACCACATTTCGAATTTTCACAACACTGATAACATAATGTGAAGCATGAAGACCTCATGATTTCTTACTCGGATTAATGAGTCACATTTAATGCCACCTGAGCACTCATCTCATAGGTTAAAACTCAATGTTTACAGCATGAAAATGGCTGAATATGCACAAAACAATATACAAGAATTATCAAATAAGCCTAACAGGCATGACTCCCTATTAATACTATTGTACATTTAAATTTCACAAAGAAAAAATTTTAAACTCATAAATATTTCACCACAAGGACTCGTCCTTATATAACTTCCATTACAGCTTGCGGCCCGGTTTAAATATTTCACATCATGTAAAAATGCGACGATCTCGTCCTCAACTCCGAATCACAAGTATGTTGCACATTGTACCAACTGAAATTTTCAATTTCCTTTCTTTCTTCTTTTTAATATATTTCATAAATAATTTTCACAACATATAATGAACCCTCCTACCGGTAGGTCATATAATTCATAAATACTGGAATCAATTATTCCGAAACACATTAAACCCACTAGAATGAAAAATAAAAATTACTTTTGGATTATAGCCCTCAATGGTGTACCAAAAATAAAATGACAGAGACGGGTCACATCTTTAAATCACCCAACAGGGATAAACATATAAATGGGTCATAAATTTACGAAGCTCACCCATAAGTGGAGCATAATAGGAAGACTCACCTCAATATTCAAAACCGAATCAAATTAAGGAAAATATCCTTTTATAAAAAAATCAAGATCGTACTTGTAACAACATCATTTGGTGTTTTGTCCTCAGCCAAATCATAGTGATTAAATCAACGGGTCGGGCCTCCGCCTCTTAAGCGCCCACTACCCGCCTGTCCTCCATATCTAGTTGACTCTACACGTGGAGTATCAACTGGAATAAAGCTTGTGGCTGGAGTGTTCAGATGAAGTCCACCCCTCCCAAGTCTGGGACAATCTCTCATGATAAGCCTAGTATCACCATACTCATAACAACCCCTCTGAGGTCGCGGCTGCTCGTACTAAGTCTGTGCCGGATAACTGGAATAACCACTGTAAGAATCTCGTGTCAGTGGTGCACTGTAAACTGGAGCACTCCGAATAATCTGATGTGCGGACTGAGCTGACCGACTGCTCGAGCCTCCGCTATAATGGGTTCTAGCTGAAGAGTAAAACCCACTGAATCCTCCAGACCTTCGAGACCTTTTGGCCTCCTTAGACTCCATTTCCTCGCCTAAAACACCCTCAATCTTCTGTGCAATCTCCACTACTTGTTGAAATGGAGCATCAGTTTTCAATTCTCGAGCCATGCATATTTTAGTATCATAATCGAGCCCCTCAATGAATCTGCGGACCCATTCTCTGATTGTAGGAACAACGATAGGTGCATGACGGGCTAACTCGCTGAACCGGATAGCATATTCTGACACTCTCATAGTGCCCTGATGCAACCGTTCAAACTCTCTGCACCACACATCTCTGAGAGTCTCGGGAACAAACTCTTTCAAGAACATTTTCGAAAATTGTCTATTTTCCAACTTTCGCCGAAATGCATTGAATTGTCCTACGGGCTTCCAAATCTAAATCCGAACACGCGCATAAGTTCGAAATCACCATACGAAGCTATTGACATCATCAAACTTCTATTCCGAGGTCTTTTGCTCAAAAGTCAACTCTTTGGTCAACTCTTTCCATTTAAGCTTCAAAATGAGAATTTCTCTTTCAATTAAATTTTGAATCTTCCGAAAATTCAAACCTGACCACACCCTCGGGTCATAATACATATTATGAAGTTGCCCGGGACCTTAAGTCATTGAACGGGGCATTAATTCTTAAAATGATAAGTCAGGTCGTTACATTCTCCACCTCTTAAACATACGTTCGTCCTCGAACGTGCCAAGAATCTTTTTGAGGACTTTAAATTACTAAGTGTATTCTTACACACATACTTGTGGGTGATTCTATGTTTCTAAAATTTAACACGGGTCCGACGACACCATCTCAATTGAGATTACTTCTTTTATCCATTCTTATAAGCTTTAAAGCAAATTCCCTAACTCTCCAATCATTTCCAAAAGGCTTGATTTTCACTTCGACACACGGTAGTAGTCTCAACTAGCTATCGTAACTCGTGCCTACGTACACATCAACTTTCTTAATAGTGTTGAAATACTTCAAAAAACAATCTTTTTTTTCCGGGTTGCTACATTCTTCCCCGCTTAGAATTATTCGCCCTCAAACACATAACATATTTATCTCTTCCTTTGCAAATCTCAATCCTCCAAATTTTACTAACTCCCAAAATTTTTCAGAAATTTTGGCAGAGTCCCCCTTGTAATTGGGCATATCCACCTGCCAAAGTAACACCAAAACAACTCCTAACAACACATCCACAACCCAACAAAATACTNGGCTATAGCAACTCGTGCCTACGCACACATCAATTTTCTTGATAGTGTTGAAGTACTTCAAAACAGTCTCTAGGGTGCTACATTCTTCCTCGTTTAGGATCATTCGCCCTCAAAGACATAACATATTTATCTCTTCCTTTGCAAATCTCAATCTTCCAAATTTTACTAACTCTCAATTTTGTTTTCCAGAAATTTTGGCAAAGTCTCTCCTGTAATTGGGCCTATCCACCTGCCAGAGTAACATCAAACAACTCCTAATAACACATCCACAACCCAACAAAATACCACATATAATAACACCAATCTCGACATCACAAGCATTGCATTATCATAATGATATCAAAACATGAAGCACATCATATGTATGCTCATCACCACATCTCTAGGCTTAAAAGTTGTTCATAATTAATTCCAGCATTATCAATTAATCTCATATTAACCACCACCTCATTTCGAATTTTCACAACACTGACAACAGAATGTGAGGCATGAAGACCTCATGATTGCTTACTCGATTTAATGAGTCATACTTAACGCCACTTGGGCACTCATCTCATAGGTTAAAACTCAATATTTATAGCACGAAAATGGCTGAATATGCACAGAAAAATATACAAGAATTATCAAATAAGCCTAACAGGCATGTCTCCCTATTAATACTATTGTACATTTAAATTTCACAAAGGAAAAATTTTAAACTCATAAATATTTCACCACAAGGACCTCGTCCTTACATAACTTCCATTGCGGCTTAAAAATTTTCACAACATATAATGAACCCTCCTACCGGAAGGTCATAAACATTAGAATCAATTATTCCAAAACATATTAAACCCACTGTAATGAATAATAAAAATTATGTTTGGGCTTATAGCCCTCAATGATGTACCAAAAATAAAATGACAGACACGGATTCACATCTTTAAATCTCATAATAGGGATAAACATATAAGTGGGTCACAAATTTACCAAGCTCACCCATAAGTGAAGCATAATAGGAGGACTCACCTCAATATTCAGAACCGAATCAAATTAAAGAAAATATCCTTTTACAATAAAATCAGGATCGTACCTGTAACAACACCATCTGTTGTTTTGTCCTCAGCCAAATCATAGTGATTAAATCAACGGGTCGGGCCTCCACCTCTTAAGCGCCCACTACCCGCCTGTCCTCCACCTCTAGCTGACTGTGCAAGGGGAGTATCAACTGGAATAAAGCTTATGGCTGGAGTGTTCAGATGAAATCTACCCCTCCCAAGTCTGGACAATCTCTCATGATATGCCTAATATCACCACACTCATAACAACTCCTCTGAGGTCGCGGCGGCTCGTACTAAGTCTATGCTGGATAACTGGAATAACCACTGTAAGAATCTCGTATCATTGGTGCACTGTAAACTGGAGCATTCTGAGTAATCAGATATGTGGACTGAGCTGACCGACTACTCGAGCCTCCGCTATAATGGGTTCTAGTTGAAGAGTAAAACCCACTGAATCTTCTAGACCTTCGAGACCTTTTGGCCTCCTTAGACTCTTTTTTCTCGCCTAAAGCACCCTCAATCTTCCTTGCAATCTCCACTACTTGTTGAAATGGAGCATCAGTTTGCAACTCTCTAGCCATGCATATTTTAATATCATAATCGAGCCGCTCAATGAATCTGCGGACCCGTTCTCTGATTGTATGATCTAAGATAGGTGCATGATGGGCTAACTCACTGAACCTACTAGCATATTCTGACATTGTCATAGTGCCCTGACGCAACCGTTCGAACTCTGTGCGCCCCGCATCTCTGAGAGTCTGGGGAACAAACTCTTTCAAGAACATTTCCGAAAATTAAGCCCAAGTTAGTCTACCTTCTTCATAGATTTGCCACCACCGATACGCTGCGCCTGACAGTTGAAATGTAGTAAAGGAAACTCTGCTAACTTCCACAATACCCATGGTGCGGAGAATATAGTGACAATTTTCCAGAAATCCTTGGGCATCCTCTGTAGCTGTGCCACTGAAAGTTGGTGGATCATATTTCTTAAACCTTTCAAGTCTCTTTTGTTCTTCTTCTGATGCCTCGGGCCTGACCTCAGGCCGAACTGGAATAATAGATTATATCGGTACTACACCAGGAACCTGTCCAACATGAACCTGCTGCTCTGGAGTTGTGGTAAGAGTCTGAGCTACTCCCCCAATCTGCGGAATGTTTGGTGAAACATAGATCAATCTCGCCTGAGTTAATATACCAAACATACTCAGGAACTGTGCTAAAGTCTCCTGAGGTCCTAGGGTAACAATAGGTGCTTCTGGTACCTGTCCCCCAACTAGAGCTACTAGTGGCTCCTGAACTATTATTCTGACAGGTGCTCTAGTCGCAGCACGTGCCCTTCCTCGACCTCTACCTCGGCCCCGGCCTCTTGCATCCCTAGCAGTATGTGCAGATGCCTGCTTAGCTAACCCAGTAGCATGTGTCCTCACCATCTGTGAGAGAATGGAGATACAAAGGTTCAAATTCCAAATTCAACAAATTCTGCATGATAGGAATGAAAGACATGGAAATTTCCTAACATTTCTGTAGCCTCTCGAAGAGAAGTATAGACGTCTTCATATCGATCCGCAAGACTCTACTAGACTCGTTCGTGACGCGTAGAACTTATGAACCTAGAGCTCTGATACCAACTTGTTACAACCCAAAAATCCCACCATAGGCATCGTGATGGCACCTAGTCTCTAATACTAGGTAAGCCGATTTCATTTACATTTTTTTGGAGCCATTTTTTTCTAACTAAATAAGTAACCAAAACTAACAGCGGAACAAATATGAATGTACAACTTCCCAAGACTGGTAGTACTAAGTCACGAACTCTAACTGAATATATGGAATGATCACGAGGACCGAATATACAATATTGTTTTAACAGTACAATGAAATGAAAAGACACCAAGGGACTGCGACGACCAAACAGCTCTACCTTGAGTCCTTACGATCCCGCTTTAACTCTTCTCAAGCCCAATAACTCCAATACCTGGCTCTGCAAAAAAATGAGCAAAAGTGTAGTATGAGTACACCACGGTCGGTACCCAGTAAGTATCAAGACTAACCTCAGTGGAGTAGAGAGGAGGTACAGTCAAGACACTCACTAGTCTAATAGCATGTGCAATATAATATACAAAATAATAGGAAGCAGATAACAATAAGGGCAACATAAAATAACCAGTAATATGCACAGCAGCCAACAAGAATACCATTAATATCGCTTNTCAAATATAATTTTCTCAAATAATTACCTTTCAAATATAATTCTTTCATATAATACCTTCTACATAAAAATCCTTTCAAACAAATATTTTGAATATAATCCTTTCAATTAAAAAATCACCATGTGACACCTAGTTTCATAATCATAAAAATACGGGTCTCAGCCCATTTCCATATTTTTCGTAAACACTGGTCTCAACCCATTTTTTATATTTTTACGGCACCTCGTGCCCATAATTAAATCATCATATTTTCCCCGGCACCTCGTACCCTCATTTCATATCATAACTGCACGGACAATTCATGTGCCAAATATCATTATTATTTAATCACAGTACCCCGTGCCCACAATTCATATCATAACTGCACGGACAATTCACGTGCCAATATCCTCATTATTTACTCATGGCACCTCGTGCCCACATTTCATTTTATAATCCGCCTGGCAATAGCCACAGGCTCTCGATTTCAACATAAATCAGATTGTCATCAATTTACCAACAACAAAAAAATTGCACAAGGTATAAAAATAAACACAAGAATATCACAACATCACATGAAAATTATCAACCCCACAACTCCACATCATCACATATCGTCCCTGACAATAGCCACCCTTATCGCTCCTATTGCCACCCTTATCACTCTGATAGCCTCCCTTATCGCTCCACCCAGACAATATCAATAGCCACTCTTATCGCTCCTATTGCCATCCTTATCGCTCCTATTGTCACCCTTATTGCTCCGCCCAAATAATATTCCAACAAACACAACCACAATGAAATTTCACCCTTATACCCACATAATATCAACGGTGAAATGTCACCCTTATATTTTCAAAATAATAATTAACACAACACAACAATTTACACGAAAAATTATCACGGCAACATAACAAAATCAATTCATATCACAATTTTCCCAATGGCTACAAAACAAATTCCAAAGATACAACCAAGTCAATTAATTTCACAACAAATAGTCGAAGGCTCCACACAATGTGTACAACACCCAAAAACAATCAACAGAGATAGAAATTACTCAACATAAAGTAAAGTCTTTATTAACTCCAAATTTTCGATAATTATATAAACACCTCTTCTTAAGCTCATTTAATTATTTATTTGCAAAGGGAAAATTCCAAAATGAAATTAAATTCCAATAATTATCAAACCGACAAATTCACGGAATTTCATAAATAATCAAATAAAAATCACATCGACTTGTCATATAACAACAGAGTCAACAATAAAGATTTAGGCAAGACAAATAGATGATTAAATATATGCCAACAATTATCCAATTTACTACACAATATACTCAAGACATTAACTCAATAAAATTTGTACATATAAACCAAGTACGTACTCGTCACCTCGCGTACATGGTTTTCAATTACACAAATTTCACATAAGACTAAATTCCTAAGGAAAAATTCCCCCACTCGAGGTTAAGCAAGACACTTACCTTTTTGAAGTTAGGTCGATATTCCAAAATAGCTTTCTCACGTGAATTGACCTCCGGACGGCTCCAATCTTTCTTGAGCCTTCCTTACATTACTACGAGGTTCCGGAAATCCTAGAAACTTCAATCTATTTATAAACATAACAAAAGTGAACCATAATTAGGAAGATTTTCATGGTTTCAGCTCATTTGAGCATTTTATCAAATACTAGGTGTGCAAATTTGGTTACAAGGTTCTTCTACAAGATTTCCTTCATTCCACAACCCAATATTTACTTATTTGATCTCAACAATCTTATTGGTAAAATCATATATACATAATACTCTTACACCCAAGAATCATACTCCCAATCACCAATCTTTTACCCCAAACTCGAAATTGAAGACTAGGGGTTGAATCTTACCTCTTTGATGAAGATCATGTGATCAGCTTCCTTGATTCTTGAAGATTGGATGATTAGAATGTTAGGTTCCCTCCTTCTCTCTATAAGCCCCAAAGCCTATTTATCAAAATGGGATCGGGTTATGAAAATAAAAAAATAACCCTCTGAAAGCAGGTCTGTGGTCGCATAATGGACCGCATAATAGGTATGCGGGCCGCAAAATTGATCGCAAAATCGGTGCCCAGAACTGGGCTCTTCTGGTCCATTCTGCGACCAGTTTGCGGTCGTAGAAGCAGTAACTGGTCGCAGAAGCAGTTTTGCGATCGCATAACTGTTTTGCGATCGCATAATTAGTCGCAGAATTGTATTTTTCTAGCCTTTGGTAATTTGGTCATAACTTCTTGTACGGATGTATAAATAACAAACGGTTTGAAGCGTTGGAAACTAGACACATAGACCTTTCATTTGATAGATAACACACCATATAACTCTTCATATCAAGAGACAATCGTTTGAATTTAGATCTTATGCGAACTCACTTGAAACTTTAGTCTATTATGAAATTTCCAACTTCAACATTCGATGCTGAAACCTAACGAATCAAGTACGATTGACCTCAAATTTTGCATACAAGTCATAAGTGACGTAACAGACCTATTAAAATTTCCAAAATCGGATTCTGACCTCGTTATCAAAAATTCAACCTTCGATCGAACTTTTCGAATATCGTCTATTTTCCAACTTTTGCCAAAATGCGTCGAATTGTCCTACGGACTTCCAAATCCAAATCCGAATATGCACCTAAGTCCGAAATTACCATACGAAGTTATTGACATTATCAAAATTCTATTCTGAGGTCGTTTGCTCAAAAGTCAACTCTTTGGTCAACTCTTTCCATTTAAGCTTCAAAATGAGAATTTCTCTTTCAATTAAATTCTAAATCTTTCGAAAATCAAACTCGACCACACTCGCGGGTCATAATACATATTATGAAGTTACCCGGGACCTTAAGTCGTTGAACGGGGCGTTAATTCTTAAAATGACAAATCGGGTCGTTACATTAGTTTAGGAATTTTTATATTTTTTTGGATGATTTGTTGTTTGGTTACCATGTCTATGTAGAGCTAAACTTCACGTTCTAGGGTTGTGGTTCTTTCAAGACTATTGTTATTTGGACACTACTCTCGATTTCTTGAGTTATCGTATTAGTTTATTTATTCAATCCTGCTCTTAATTATTTGATTGCTTAATCACCAACTGAATACTATTTACGAATCTAGGGTTGAACTCGGAAAAGAGAATTCTAGATTGTAAATAGGATTGAGTAGAACAAGTTTCTGAACCAGGGCATCGGGAATGATTTCGAGGTTAGAATAGGGATATACATAATAGTTTATTTTAATTAGTTATTCTACAGGAATTACATACGCGTTCTTGTTGAAAACACACGCTTTTTCCATAAAAATATGACAGCTAGAGTTTCATGAGAAAGTCGTCTTTGCATCTTGGAAAGGATTAGTACGCTGTGAAAAAGGAGAATTTATCTGTTTAGTGAAAAAAGGGAGTTCACTCAGTAGTATTTCAGCACATACCTTCTGTTGTTTGTTGGGAAATCTGATTTATGAGTGGATGCTAAGAAATGTTTGACAATGAAATTGTGTCAGGATGGCATATCATTCAATATATCTCAAAGACGTGTGTTATTTTCATTGAAGCTGTTATCTTCAACGTCTCAAGTTTATACATATTTGTTTAGAGGAAATTTTGGTCGTAGATCGGCAAAGACTTGTGTTATTTTCAAGAAAGTTGTTACATTGCCTAGAAAGGTTAGAGCTTCACTGAAGTTAGATCGAGATAGTTTGCCAAATTTCATATTCGGGCCTAGAAGAAACCAATTTATTGTTAATCATGTTATCACTTGATTGTATGTAGTTTCTTATGCTATGTACTCTACAATTTACAAGACAAATAAGGCAATCCATCATTAATTGATGGTTAGCTAAAGGGAGAAATGGAGTTCACTCAGTGGTATTTTAGTGCATACCTTCTGTTGTTTGCTGGAAAATCTGGTTTATGAGTAGATGCTCAGAAATGTTTGACAATAAAAACGTGTCAGGATGGCAGATCATTCAGCATATCTCAAAGATGTATGTTATTTTCATTGAAGTTGTTATCTTCAACACGTCTCAAGTTTATACATATTTTTAGAGAGGAAAATTTGGTCGTAGATCGGCAAAGACTTGTGTTATCTTCAAGGAAGTTGTTACATTTCTTAGAAAAGTTAGAGCTTCACTGAAGTTAGATCAAGCTAGTTTGCCAAATTTTATATCCAGGCCTAGAAGAAACCAATTTATTGTTAATCATGTAATCACTTGATTGACTGTAGTTTCTTATGCCATGTACTCTATAATTTACAAGACAAATATGGCAAACCATCACGAATTGATGGTTATATAAAGGGAGAAATGGAGTTCACTCAGTGGTATTTCAGCGCATACATTCTGTTTTTTTGCTGGGAAATCTGGTTTATGAGTAAATGCTCAGTATTTGACAATAAAATCGGGTTTGGATGGCATATCATTCAACAGATCTCAAACATATGTGTTATTTTCATTGAAGTTGTTATCTTCAACACGTCTCAAGTTTATATATATTTTTAGAGGGGAAAATTTGGTCGTAGATCGGAAAAGACTTGTGTTATCTTCAAGGAAGTTGTTACATTTCTTAGAAAAGTTAGAGCTTCACTGAAGTTAGATCAAGCTAGTTTGCCAAATTTTATATCCAGGCCTAGAAGAAACCAATTTATTGTTAATCATGTAATCAGTTGATTGTATGTAGTTTCTTATGCTATGTACTCTACAATTTACAAAGAGGAGTCCTCCACTAGCAAATGTTTTATTGTGAAAAACTACACATTAGAATTGTTTATACCAATTTACATCATGTAAACGAAACCAAGGTGTAGTTATTTTTGGAATACACAGATTGGAGTTTGCCCTAACTCCTCCATATTGTGGACTTTTTGAAAGAAAAAGAAATGGAGAACTTTCAGAAATGACTATTGTTTGGAGGCTTATTGCGAGTGCAGCTATAATTTAGATAATTACATTCCGTAGCTACTAATTGCTTGCTAGGGATGTACGCCGTTGTATTCAATTCGGTTGTATACACTGTATTCAATATGGATGTATTCGTTCTTATATATTTTACATTGTATTCAATTTTAGTGTATTGAATTCAGTTGTATGTATTCAATTCGACTATATTCGTTCTTAATTATTTTACGTTGTATTGAATTTCACTGTATTCAATTTGACTATATTCAAACAACAAAAAAACACAAAAATGGTGATATTCAGTTATATTCAATTCACTGTATTCATTTGTAGCTGCTTTCACATTGTATTCAATCTACTGTATTTAATTTGGCTGTATTCAAATAACAAAAATTTAAAAAATACAGGGATCTGCCACAAAAAAACGTCGGAATATATAAATACATCCGAAAATACAAAAAAATAAATTGTATTTGCATTGAAAAATATAGAATACACTCAAATTTAAATGTATTTGTAAATAATACAATGTATTTGTATCATTGTATGTGACTCAATAGCAAATAAGAGAAGAAACTTCATCGGAGATGACGTATTCCGGCCAAGCAA
>AWOL01S0016471.1:1686-31731 GCA_000715115.1 Nicotiana otophora | reverse complement strand
TATATCCAGATCTGAGAATACACTATCACATTGTATCTACCAAAATTCGGTCAAACGAACAAAGATTCGGTCACACGAAACAAAATCCGGCCATAATATGTATTTCTTTGTATTTAATTCGGCCATAAAAAAAATATTCAAATTTGATAAATACACTCAAATATGAGAAAATACACTCGAACCTGAGAAATTTGGTTGGTTGGCCATGGATTCCATCCAGAGTTGAAGGCAGCGATGAGTGTAATGACGAGGCCGATCTGGATTAAGGAATTTGAGGTTCTAAATTGAGGAATTTACATAGCGGATGAGAGAAGAGAGAGTACAAAGGAGAGAAAAAATAAATAAAAAGGAGGTCGGACGACAGTGTTCTAGTGGGTTAGGCCGACAGTGGTTCTCCGGCAAGATTGTAACACAGAAAATAGAGAGTTTAAGGGAGAAGGGAGAGGCGGCTATGCTATAGTACGAAGATGAAAGGAGGAAGAGAGGAAAAAGTTACTTTAGGGTTAAAACCTTAGAGAGGGTATATACTATAAAACCCAATTTGTAGCTATATATTATAATTAATTTAAAGTGTATTTATTTATGATAAATATAGTGTATAATTAAGTTATACCATGCAAAATTAACTGACATTATGTTCAGCTTTAGTAACTTGTATAGTAGTAGTCAGGGGCGTACATAGTAATCTTGTAAGTGGTATCGAAATTTATAGAAGAACGAGATTAATAACTTTAATTATCATATCTTTATACAAGAAATAGTCTTAGTCAATTTAATTTGTTGAGTCTTACGTAGAAATGGTCGTGACTTCAATTCTACTTCATCACAATTTTTAACCACAGAGGCTCTCTTAAATATTTGCAAAAAGAATATGCTAGTTGAGGTCTAAACCTTTGACCTCTTTGAGCAAAATCAAGCACATAACCAATGAACCAAGAGACAATTTATGTTAAGTGGTGTCATTTTTTTCTACTTATTTATTTCCTCACATATTAATATATATATTTAGTAAAACATTCGTGGAAGCGGTGTCATACAAAAGCGTGCATCCGTCCCTCGAAGTAGTAATTTTTAATCCTCAAAAAGTCAAATTATGTCACAATAAAAGGGACTCTCCTTCCTAGGATCACCATGTTTTTGTTTTTTTTTAACTTTGTCATGATTTCTGAAAATATTGCAAAAAGTTGAAATTAATTTTTAAGTGGACTTTTAATGCATTTGTTAATCAACTGACATTAATTAACTTTGCTAATTAGTAATTTTTTTTATCTCAAAAAGTCATTTGTGTCACAAAAAAAAACATTTTTCTTTCTAATATCACCCCATGCATTTTTTTACTTTGGTACCGGAATAGGAGATTTTTCTCAATTTCGACTCTAGTGTCATAAATCTATTATTTTGGCTGAAAAGGGATTCTTCTTGGACCTGGAATTGTGTTATATTTATACTTTTAATTCTTTAGCAAATTAAGTTCCAATCTTTGTTGGCCATTGGGTGTGAACTTTTTTATTTTTAGCATTTAATCTAAAAATATATACTATAAAAAATTTCCTATTTACTAGAATAGACTTACTATTTTCTTTTTTCCCAGTAAATTAGTTTCGATATACTTATTACGTTCTTAAAAAAATTGTAAGCTAAATAATTTATTTAGGTGATTATTATCCTCTTGCTACAAAGAAGAAATATTACATTGTAATGGAAAACAAATCAAATTAGGATACAAAAGGTACATAGCCTAAGTTGCAAGTATGATCTAGTAATTAAATATTTCAAGTTTAACCGCTCTTGCAAAACCAAAATTACCATTACCTATTCTGTTTTGGTTTATTAAACCTTCTATATTTCACACTAAGACCCTTTCTCCAAAATGTAGTCGGAAAAGTCCTATGCTCTCTATATATTTAACTTGATTTCTAGTTATTCATCATACTCTTAGAATCAATTTCCTGACAATACTCCAACTATATTACAAACTACTTGTGAGACACTCTTTGGTAAGCTTCGTTACTTTTTTTTCGAGAAAAATATAAAGTAAACATCAATTTGGAATAGGAAGTAAATCCTTAAATCCAAACCTGTTTAGAATTGTAAAAATAGACCGATATTACTTAAGTAAAATTCTTCACTATGCCAATGCCAATGGCTATTCATCACAAGAAAAGGGAGAATATAATGCCATCAGAGCAGATGTTTCGGACAATGCAGAATGGTATTAAAAAAAGGGGCTTGATTTCTCTTGAGGAAGAATTAAGTAATACTAAGAGCTTTGATAGATTTGATGACCTGAGTAGACGCAAATTGAAGAGGATAGTGAAAGCTCAAGATTCAAGATCAACATTAAAAAAACAAGAACTTGCATTGTTCTCGGCCAATAAAAACCCAAAACTAAGTTGTAGCACTAAAGTTTCTGATTTAGATAATTTTTACAGTGATTTGGGTCGGGCACAAGCAGTACCAGTAAAGGCTACAGTTCGAGGCACGGGAAAAAAGGGGGTTGTGCAACATGCAAGAGAGATACAGAAAAAACAGCAGCAACTTGAATTAGAGAAAGCCAGGATTAATCAAGAGGCAAAGTTAAAGTTGCAGAAACAAAGAGAAGCCGAAAGAATTGCTTTAGAAAAGATGGTAAAAACAGTTGAATTTAATGACGATTTGCAAGTATTGAGAGATTTTGAGAGACTGATTGGACACCGAGAATGATCTGCAAATATATATATAGAGAGAGAAGGTTTTAGCAAAGTGACATGTACATAAACTAATCTAGGATTTAATGTTAGAAAAATGTGTTCCCTACATTCAATATGTCATATACTAGTATAATATTTTGAACACATTATTGACAATTGTTGTTTTGTTCATAAATGACAGTTATTTTCTTTATTATCTGATTAAATTTATTATCTTGACCTGCTGACATTATGTTAAATCATTTTGTCGTTCAAAATCATGTATAACTACAATAGCATATAGGGATCAAGAAGATAATAGACATCATTCTCTTATAAAAAGGGCTCTTTCAATTGCTAAAATTATGCTACAGCACGCTGCTAATCAATTTAAGTAACTCCTTAAAGACATAATACTGATTAGAAAAAGAAATCATGCAATTTATACTGTATCTTAATGTATTCATGCTTCATATTTCCTTTAATAAGAGACTAAAATAGCAGGCAAATGCAATACTGCTCACAACAGGTAGATTGATCAAGTAGTCTTAAAGTTAAAATTCCTTCTTTATTTTATAAGGAAGGTATGTTGTATGGACCTGCAAGGTGGATTACCGGGGAGGTGACACGTGGAAGTCGTGGCCCCGTAGGAAAAAAGGATCTCATGCAATCGTGGTTGGGGGATTCAAAATCATTGTCATCAGTATCTCGATGCAAGAGTGTCATTGATATCATTTTCCTTTTTGATCCTAACCCTGGCGCCGGCTGGCCAACTATTGTACTTGACTTTAACGCTTGCCTTTTTGTTCATTGATATCACTTTTATCTTCAGGATCATACTTGCTGATAAAGGGTTTTGGATCATCCACGATTCACAGCGGATAAACTATTTTCGCCACTGATATTATGTTAAAGCACTTTCAAGTTCAAATTCATGTATAAGTACCATAGCGTATAGGCGGATCGAGAAGACAAGAGACATCATTCTCTTATAAAAAGGATTGATGTGTCTTGGCACTTCTCCATTCATTGGTTTTAGTATGATAGTTAGCACAAGACCCTATATTATTAACATCTCATGGTACTTTTATACTTGTTTTCTTAAATCATGCAATTTATACCTGTATCTTAATGTGTTCTTCTTTTGTTATATGCTGCATGTTTAGAGACAAAAATAGCAGACAAATATTCTGCTCACAACAGGTAGATCCTTTTAAGCAAGATTTAGCTCTCGTCAGTTTGTTTGGCTCTTTATTTTTGAGCAGTTTGGTGGGCTTTTTCTCGTTTAGTGATAGGTTTTTTTTTATGGCGAAATACATAAAGGCCCTTTAAGTTGTCCCAAAAATCAGACAAACACGATTCCTTTACCATTTTAACACTTGAAGTGACTATTTAATGTGTCAAGTAAATATCCGAGTGCAGCAAACTATGTGCCTGAGTGACACTTGCTGATGACGTGTCAAATGAACCAATTAAACAATAATAAATTGACACATGTAATTACAAAAATAATTTAAAGAAAAGACCTTTTTCCTTAGACACGGTATCTTCTTTAGCCATAGCACAAATTTGAGAGGGGCAGTAGAAAGCCTTGTCATCCTTGAAATACCCATTCTGCCGCACAAAAGTTGGAACGCTGAGTTAAAAGGTCTGGAGTTGCACAAGAAATTATCACTAACGCATTCGTGATCTTTGTCGGCTCCGTCGCCCGATGCCGGAGCGGTTTTCTCGTTGCCGGTTTTTGGTGTTTTGGTTGGAACTTCTCTGTTCCTCTCTCTGTTTTGCTGTATTAAGGCATTAAAATCTTGTTGAGGGTATGTTTGTTCAATTGTTGGGATGATGGGGTTGGATTGGAACTGATTTGATTCTTTTGTGTTATTCTTGTATATGGGATTGTTTAATATGGTGAAGTAATAGATACAATTCTTGATTTTTTTTCTTAAAGTGGTGGAGCTACTGAAATTTAGGTGAAAAAGGTACTATAATATTATTGCTGAGAGATTTTTTAGTGAGAAAAAAGTAATATAATGTGGGACCCACTTCCAAAATTTAATTTAATTTAATTCTAAAACAAGAAAGAAAATGTCTAATAAAACCTCACGCGCACATATGAGCATTTTGTTTAAAAGTGAACAAGAAAAGTATTGAACTAAAGCACTTGTGAAACACATTGGTGTATACAGATGGATCAAAAGAACAATAATGGGAATATCCCAATTCTTCCTAAAATGAAGACCCCTATACTTTATCTGGGGCTTCTGCAGATTTTCTACAATGTAAAAAATCAGAATCTTAAAGTGTAAAGACTAATAATGGGGATATCCCAACCCTTCCTAAAATTAAGACCCCTATAGAACATAAGTCATTTGGGGCTTCTGCAGATTTTCTTCTCCGTAAAGCAAGCGCCTCATCCTTGAACCGTAATACCTATAGATAATGCTCTCAAGGCAATGCTTTATGCACGAAATATCGTAGGTTTCCAGATATCTCAGGTCTGTTTCCCTCCACTTTGAGCCAGCAAAATGCTTGTACTCCTCCACAACAGAAGAAAGACACCAGTTCTGCAATTTCCTCAGGCACCCGACTAGACAACCAGTTCGATGCTGCATGACAAAGTAACGTAAACGTTACAACCAAAAGGACAGGAATCAGCAGGGTTGTCAAGATGGGATGAAATATATCGGGATATTTCACTTGAAAAACAAACAAACAAACAAGGACCAAAGCAAGGACAAAACCAAATAAAAGACTCAAATAAGACTGAATCAGCAATCAGATTTGTATCCGGAATCGATAGCAAATTCAAATAAGACTCAATTGCAAATATCCAAGCAAAAGTCCAAGATCAATCGATCTTAGTTTCTATGAGGAGAACATGATGGATAAAATAGTTCTTCTCATGATTCTTAAACCATTCCTAGGCATCGGCAAAAAGCCAATAATAACCTTGCCACATATAATCAAGACACATCACAAACCTAGGGGCAGATGCACCTTGCGGCAAGCGGTGTCACGGTGTCACGTGACACTCCTTTGTCGGAATTTTTATTAAATATGTATATATAGATAGTATACAAAATGAAAATATTGGGTATAAATAAAAAAAAATGACCGCTTTTCATTCAGTTTTTTCAAATTTTGACACGCTTACTGTAAGCATCATGATATACTATAAAGCCACCTAAATCAGTAGGCAAATAACATTCAATTGTAAATGTCCAAGAAAGTCCAAGATCCGGTCTTATTAAGCATGAAGGTAACGGCAATGAGAGCCAAAATTCATGAGAAAAAATAAATATTTCAGACCAATTATACAGAAAGTTTGATCAATATGATAAGGGTAGCGCCCAAAAGAATTATCAGTAATGCAGATAATGATTAATCCATCATTCAAGAGTAGCATGAGAGAAATAAATTAACCCCAACTGCCCATATAACTAGATGTTATAAACGGTACACCTAAGCTGGTATATGGTTTCACAGAATTGCGAATCGCACAGATGCATACAAATGAGAATACTAGGACAAGTACGCATAAAACCATGATAAATAGCGACGAAAATCACAAAAGAGCTGCTCAAACTACAAAACATGAACTTAATGTACCTTCCCACGCTTGCAGTGGATAAGAACTGGATGATTTCTGACATCTGGAGACAAAAAGAAGACAATAATAGGGTCAAATTTCGATAAGAATGATAGCCCTAATAGCATGATAAAGCGAATATGAAAAGATTTTTATACCAATTAACACTTTCAAAGCCTCTGTTATAGCATTCCGGGGTATAGCTGCTGGCTCCTGAAGCAGAAAAATTCTTTTAAATTCTGAATCTTACCTTTTCAACAAGGTAATCTAATCATACTATTTAAAATTCATATATCAAATCATAAACATCACAACAACAAAAAAAAGCATATTTATCTCCTAACCTACCCATCAAAAAAAAGAAAAACCCCCAAATAAATGTTTATGTACATTCATATTGAATAATACAAAATAAATAAAGATCAAAAGGCAGCAAAAAAAAAATTCCAAATTATATAAAACAAGAGAAGACTAATACCTTAGTACCATCTATTCCGAATTGGAAAAGCTTGATATTATTAATTCTAAGAAACTCTAAATTCTCTTCAGGATAAGGCTCCGGACATAAATATCTGCAAATAAAACAGGAAACCATCAAAATCAATACCCAAATTTTCCAAAATCAAATAAAAAAGAATAGTTAAAAAGAAAAACAAAGACTAACATTATGGAGCGCAAATTGAGGGAGTGAAGAAAGGGGAAATTGGAGGGCTGAGGAAACCCAGATCTGTATATGCAATTTTCTTCCACTACTGAGAAATTAGCCGGTCCCATTAACATTTCCTTCTCTTCTTCTTCCAAAATTAAACCCATTAAAATTATCAAGTTATCAAATTTTTGTTCAAGATTTCAGAAAATACAAAAGTATTGATAACAATATTTCCAAAGAAGAAGAGGCAAAGATTGTTAAGCTTGTATCCCCTCTCCTAGAAAAAGAGGGAGGGGGGAAAAGAGGGAAAAGTTACTAATTTCGGGTAGGAATAGGAATTCTTCTAACGAAAATGGATTTGATGTTTGATGGGATTCTTCTGGATTTTGCATAGGTTATAATGGGAACTATTTATAGAACTTCTACGTTCTATTTATATGTTTATTAAAGGGTAACCCCACAATATCCACTTGTTTTTTTGACCTTTCAATTAGTTTTTTATTTTTAGAAAGAGATGGAGTAGTACTGAGCCCCATCTAGCCATAGATTTTGCTAAGTTTTTTTAAAAAAAAATTGAATTTTATCTATATTTTGACAGATTTTGAAAATAAAATTTTCAGATTCCAAAACTAGCTCTAAACATGTTTTTTACCCAAAATATTACCTTTGAATTTTTTAACAATTTCAAAATTAACCCAAACTTTGTATTTTATAAAAAAGTACACCATCAATTATAACCCAACTAATCTACCACCTAGTTACTATCATTTTTTTGGACTTATGGATCTTGTAATATTATTGCAATTTAACGAATTATAGTAGCTAGTGATTGTGTTATTAGCAGTTGATATTAAAATATCAGGTTTATGGTGTTAGGATAGCGTATTATGTACTAGTTTATTATAAAAATGATGATTTTGTGCCAAACTTATCTATGTTCGGGACTTTTGTTTATGATAATGATAATGAATGGTATCGATAAAGGTTTTACATATACAGGATAATGTATTATGTAATTTATTGTTGGATATTTCAGATAGTTTTAAAACTTATGGGTATAAGTCACGTTTCATGTTTTTTCAAAAAAAAGTGAAATATGTTTTGAAAAATTATGTCCAAACATATTTCCATCTTCAAACCAAACTTCACTCAAATCAGGATGTTTAAAACAAATTTAAAAATCTATGGTCAAACGCTAGCTAAGTATGTATGTGTTATATATACTAGTGTTAGAACTCGCGCAATGTGTGAATAATTTAACAGAATATTAATCTTATACAATTATGATCTAATATATTATATTATTTTAATAAATATTAGCTATTATTTTATTATTTAATATAGTGTGCAGAAATATAATAAAATCTATAAAAAAAATCAAAGACTACACAATATATATTGTAATCAAATAAATTATTTATTCTTTATTAATTATCAAATAGCCACTCTATGATATGTGTCACGGTCATTGTGCCACTCAACCTATAAACATAAGCGTGCTAGCTAAAGAAATTCAAATACAAGATACACTAGTCTAACGATCTATCATTAGCTGCAGAAATAAATCAAGTTTCCTCCTACAAGCTTTTTCAGAATATAAAACATAAATTCATATATGATTTATATCATTAATGACTTCATATCTTAGAACATTTAGAAACAAATAGTAAAATACGCATGTGTTCAAGTAGTTTACTGTCTTTGAAAACTAAAGCAAGCCTTATGTTGATGCCAGATGTCATTTCTTTATTGATTGAATAAATTAAAATAAACTTTAATTTTTGTTGTGGTTTGGTCAAAGTAAGCGTGCTTTGGATGATATCTGAGTGACTGATGACATACATATATAATTTACAAAAGAGGGGTCGTGGAATTAGTCTACTTCTTTTGAATGTTCTCAGAATCGTATTGATGTTTTGACAATGCTGTGACCAATTAACTATAAACAGAAAGGTTTCTCGTAAGACAACATAGAAAACAAAATTGAAACACATAAGCAAATACTTTTGCTCTTTTTCCTTTTCTCTTTTTTTTTTCTTTTCTTTTTGAGACGTATACAAAAACGGAATTTCCATAATACAAGGCTTAATTCAAGTAGTCCTCCTACTAATACATTCAATTATTCTTCCTTACTGAATTTTTAATTTCTTATGGATACAATATCACGACCTAAAATCTCACCTGTCGTGATGGCGCCTATCTCGAAACTAGGCAAGCTGACAACCTCAAAAAAATCACATTTTTCGTTTAAGTTTGAAAATATAATATTTAGACACAATCCAAAAATCTCGCAAGTACTGATACAACACTCCCAAAATCTGGTGTCACTGAGTACATGAGCATCTATACATTACAAGTCTGGAAAACACGGTCTATAATAATCTGTGACCAAAATACAATAAACAAAAGGATAGGGAAGGAGACACAAGGTCTGCGAAACATAGCAGCTACCTTTGAATCTCCGAAAAATTGACTGTGTGAAAGAATCAACACTCACTGTATCCGGGATCACCTGGATCTGCACACGAAGTGCAGGGTGTAGTATGAGTATAACCAACTCAGTAAGTAACAATAATAAATAAAGAACTGAAAGTAGTGACAAGCTTCACAGCTAAGTCCAAATACAGTAATTACCAACATAAAAGGGCAGGCATGCTCTCAAGTTCAATATTTAAAATTACACCGAATTTTCATATCAATTTTTGACTAAAACAGAAAATAATATTTTTCCGAAATTTCCAAAATAGTGATATATGACAGCTGAAATGCAGCAAATAATGAATACAATGCATCCTCTCAGAGTAACAGTCACTCAATCCTCCCATTCACTCCAACTTCACAGTCACTCTTTCCTCACATTCACTCTTTCCTCACAGTCGCTCATTCCTCACAGTCACTCATCACTCGGCACTCGCACTCACTAGGTACCTGCGCTCACTAGGGGTGTGTACAGACTCCGGAGGGGCTTCTTTAGCCCAAGCTCTATATCAAGTCAATCATGGCATAAATCAGTGAAACATGCTGCGGCGTGCAGCCCGATCCCATAAACATCCTCACAATTAGGCCCTCGGCCTCACTCAGTCATCAATCTATCCAGTCTCTCGGGCTTAGGATGTCATGAAAAATCAACCCATGAATGATAATATGATGTATCAATAAATAGCAACAGAGACTGGGATATGATATGAAATGAATGAACATGACTGAGTGTGAAATTACAATTTGAACCTATATTCAACCATAGAAATGACCCCAGTGGGTACCAATAATAATAATATATGTCTAAGCATGATTTTTAATATGAGTCTCAATTCAATTTCCTCTAATACGTAGAGAATGTACAGATATCAACATATTATTCAACTTCACAGTTTCATGGAATTTGACCAAGTCACAATTCCTACGGTGCACGCCCACACGCCTGTCACCTAGCATGCGCGTCACCTCAAAACCAATCACATAACATATAATTCGGGGTTTCATACCCTTAGGACTAGATTTAAAACTGTCACTTACCTCAAACCGTATAATTCTTTATTTCGCTATGCCTTTGCCTCGTGAATTGGCCTCCAAATACCTCGAATCTAGCCACAAATAATTCGATTTAGTCAATAAAATTTAATGGAAATAAATTCCATAAGAAAATACTAATTTTCCATCAAAATCCGAGATTTAGCTCAAAAATCTCCCGTGGGCCCCATGTCTCGGAACCCGACAAAAGTTACAAAATCCGAAATTCCATTCAACCACGAGTCTAACCATACCAATTTTACCAAAATCCGACCTCAACTCGACCTCCAAATCTTCAAATTTTATTTTCAAATCCCTAAGTTCAAATCCCCGATTTATACCTCAAAAATATGTAATCTAGTCGGATTATTCGATGATAATTCAATATTATGGAGTAGAAATGATCACAAGTTACTTACTTTAAGATTTCCTTGAATTCCCTTTGAAAATCGCCCCAAAACCGTACTTGAAGGTCCAAAAATGGCAAAACTCGGAACCCCTTCGAAATGTATACTGTCCAGGGGTTCCGCAACTACGACTCACTTAGCCGCTTTTGCGGTCTCGCAGGTGTAAGAATCAAACCGCTTCTGCGGTTTTGCCATCCACTGGAGCCGCTTCTGCAGGCTCGCATTTGTGAGGCTCGCTCCGCTTCTACGGACAACTCGCTTCTGAGCCCATCCGTCCGCATCTGCGATCACGCAGGTGCTGAATTTCCCTCCCACCTGCGACCACTATCTCACATCCCTTTTTTTGCATCTGCGCTTGCCAGGCTTGCTTCTGCGAGCTCGCACCTGCGAGCCATTTTTCGCAGGTGCAATTGCATCAGATGGCAGTAGGTTTCCAGTTTTTGCTCTAAGCCCGAATTTGATCCATTAACCATCCGAAACTCACCTGATACCCTCGAGACTTCAACCAAATACACAAACATATCCTAAAATATCATACGAACTTAGTAGAGCCTTCAAATCACATCAAACAACGCTAAAAATACGAATCACACATAGATTCAAGCCTAATGAACTTTAAAATTTCCAATTTCTACAAACGACTCCGGAACCTATCAAATCACGTCCGATTGACCTCAAATTTTGCACAAAAGTCATAAATGACATAATGGACCTATTCAAATTTTCAGAATCGGATTCTGACCCCGATGTCAAAAAGTCAACCCCTTGGTCAAACTTCCCAAAAATTCAACTTTCGCCATTTCAAGCCTACTTCCACTATTGACCTCCAAATAATTTTTCGGACACGCTCCTAAATCCAAAATCACCATACAGAGCTATTGGAATCATTAAAATTTGAATCAGAGATCTTTTACACATAAGTCCATATCCGGTCAACGTTTCTAACTTAAGTTTTTAATTATGAGACTAAGTGTCTCATTTCACTCCGAATTCCTTCCAGACCCGAACCAACTAACCCTGTAAGTCATAAAATAATTGTAATGCATAAATTGAACAGTAAATGGGGGAACGAGGTTATAATACTCAAAACGACCGGTCGGGTCGTTACATTCTCCCCTTCTTAAACAAACGTTCGTCCTCGAACGGGTTTAGAATCATACCTGGAGCCTCAAATAGGTGTGGATATTTTCTCCGCATCTCCTGCTCAATCTCCTAAGTAGCTTCTCTGACTGGCTGGCCTCTCCACTGTACCTTCACTGATGCTATGTTCTTTGACCTCAGTTTTCAAACCTGCCGGTCTAAAATAGCCACCGGCTCCACATCATAAGTCAAACTACCGTCCAGCTATACTGTACTAAAATCCAAAATATGAGACGGATCCCCGTCATATTTTCGGAGCATGGATACATGAAACACTGGATGAATGCCTGATAGGCTAGGTGGCAAAGCAAGTTAATAAGCCACATCTCCAATCTTCTTAAGTATCTCAAAAGGGCCAATATACCGAGGGCTCAACTTGCCCTTCTTTCCGAACCTCAACACATCCTTCATGGGTGAAATCTTGAGTAGAACCTTCTCCCCAACCATGTAAACAACATTACGAACCTTTCTATCAGCATAATTCTTCTGTCTAGACTGCATCGTGCAAAGCCGTTCCTGAATCACTTTGACCTTCTCTAAAGCATCCTGAACCAAGTCAGTACCCAATAGCCTAGCCTCACCCGGATCAAACCAACCCATCGGAGACCTGCACTATCTCCCATACAAAGCCTCATACGGAGCCATCTGAATGCTTGACTGATAGCTATTATTGTAAGCAATCTCCACGAGTGGTAGAAATTGATCCCAAGAACCCCCAAAATTAATGACACAAGCGCGTAGCATATCCTCCAATATCTAGATAGTGCGCTCGGATTGTCCGTCCGTCTGAGGGTGAAATGATGTACTCAACTGAACCTGTGTGCCCAATTCTCGATGCACTGCTCTCCAAAACTGTGATGTAAACTGCGTAACCCAATCTGAAATGATGGACACGGGTACACCGTGTAGGCGAACAATCTCGCAGATATAAATCCCAGCCAACCACTACGAAGAATAATTAGTACCAACTAGAATAAAATGTACGGACTTGGTCAACCGATCTACAATCACCCAAACAACATCAATCTTTCTCAAGGTCCGAGGGAGCCCAACTACGAAGTCCATGGTAATACGCTCCCACTTCCACTCCGAAATTTCAAGTCTCTAAAGTAATCTGCCTGGTCTCTGATGCTCATACTTTACCTGTTGACAATTTAAACACCGAGCTACAAATCCAACTATATCTTTCTTCATTCGCCTTCACCAATAGTGCTGCCTCCAATCTTGATACATCTTCGTGGTGCCTGGATGAATGAAGTACCACGAACTCTAAGCCTCCTGGAGAATCAACTCACGCAGCCCATCTACATTAGGCACACATAGCCTGCCCTGCATCTGTAATATGCCGTCATCCCCAATAGTGACTTCCTTGGCATCACCGTGTTGAACCGTATCCTTAAGGACAAGCAGATGTGGGTCATCATACTGACGTTCTCTAATACGATCATAAAGAGAAGACAGGGAAACCACACAAGACAAAACTCGATTCGGCTCCGAAACATCCAATCTAACAAACTGGTTAGCCAAGGCCTGAACATCCAAGGCTAAAGGCCTCTCTGCTACCCGTAAGTATGCTAGGCTGCCCAACCCGCCTTATGACTCAAGGCATCGGCCACCACATTGGCCTTTCCGGGATGATAGAGAATGGTGATATCATAATCCTTAAGCAACTCTAACCACCTCTGATGCCGCAAATTAAGATCTTTCTGTTTAAATAGATGATGTAGACTCTGGTGATCGGTATAAACCTCACAATGTACACCATACAAATAATGTCGCCAAATCTTCAAGGCATGAACAATAGCTGCTAACTCAAGGTCGTGAACCGGATAATTCTTCTCATGTACCTTTAACTGTCTGGACGCATAGGCAATCACCCTACCGTCTTGCATCAGCACTGCATCGAGACCAATATGCGACGCGTCATAATACACAGTATAAGAATCTGAACTTGTAGGGAACACCAATACTGGGGCTGTAGTCAAAGCTGTCTTGAGCTTCGAAAAGCTCTCTTCACACTGATCAGACCACCTGAATGGAGCACCTTTCTGGGTCAATTTTGTCAAAGACGATGCAATAGACGAGAAACCTTCCACAAAGCAGAGATAATAATAGGCCAAGCCGAGAGAACTCCGAATCTCAGTAGCTAAAGATGGCCTGGGGCAATTCTAAACTGCCTCTATTTTCTTCGGATCCACCTTAATTCCTTCACTGGACACTATGTGTCCCAAGAATGCCACTGAATTAAGCCAGAACTCACACTTAGAGAATTTGTCATAAAGTCTCTCCTCTCTCAGCCTCTGTAATACAATACCCAAGTGTTGTGCATGCTTCTCCTGGCTACGTGAGTACACCAGGATATCATCAATAAATACTACGATAAATAAATCAAGATATGGCTGGAATACACTATTTATCAAATGCATAAATGTTGTTGGGCCGTTGGTTAGCCTAAAAGACATCACAAGAAATTCATAGTGGCCATAACGAGTCTTGAATGTCGTCTTTAGAATATCCGAATCCCGAATTTTCAATTGGTGATACCCAAATCTTAAATCAATTTTGGAGCACCCCCTCGCTCCCTGAAGTTGGTCAAATAAATCATCAATACGCGGCAAAGGATATTTATTCTTGATTGTAACTTTGTTTAACTGTGTGTAATCAATGCACATCTGCATAGTACCGTCTTTCTTTTTCACAAACAAAACTGGTGCACCCCAAGGTGACACACTAAGTCTAATAAACCCTTTATCAAGGAGTTCCTGAAGTTGCTCCTTCAATTCTCTTAACTCAGCTGGTGCCATACGGTACGGAGGAATAGAAATGGGCTGAGTTCCCGGAACCAAGTCAATACCGAAATCAATATCCCTGTCGGGTGGCATACCCGGCAGGTCTGCATGAAATACATCCAGAAAGTCTCGCACTATCGGTATTGAATCAATATGAGGAGTACCTACATCAACATCTCTCACAAAGGCCAAATATGACAAACATCCCTTTCCAACCATACGTTGGGTCTTCAAATAAGAAATTACCCTACTAGGAACAAAATCTAGAGAACCTCTCCATTCAAACTTTGGCAACCCCGGCATCGACAACGTCACCATTTTTGCATGATAATCCAGAATAGCATGACATGGAGACAACCAATCCATATCCAGAATTACAATGAAATCAACCATATTGAGCAATAAAAGATCAACTCTGGTATCCAGTTCCCCAATAGTTACCACACACGACCGATACACACGGTCCATAATAATAGTATCGCCCACCGACGTAGATACACGAACTGGTGAAATTAAGGACTCACGGGGCATATCCAAATAATGAGCATAGTACAATGATACATATGAATAAGTGGAACCAGTGTCAAATAATATAGAAGCCTCCATGTGGCACACTGAAACAATACATGTGATCACTGCATCTGAAGCAACAACATCTGGTCTAGTAGGAAAAGCATAGAATCGGGCCTGACTGCCACCTGATCGGCCTCCACCTCTTAGGCGACCCCTAGCTGACTGACCTCACCCCGAGTTGACTGGGCGGGTGGCGAAGTAACTGGTGCTGAAGTCATAGTCTGACTTCTCTGCTGCAGTGGACCTCCCGAGCCTCGAGGACACTGTCTCCACATATTCCCAAATTTCTTTCACTCAAAGCAGCTCCCCGGTACTGGTGGTGGTGCGGACTGAATCGGTCCCTGAGAACCAGAATAACTGCTATAAGCAACCGGTGCAAATGAACCCTGAACTGAAGGGGCACGAGACGAACTCTGGGCTGGAAGGGCACTGAGAGATGGCTGACCATGATGAGAACTATATGAACCATGGCTGGATGATTCACCATGATGAACTGGATGACCCGTCTGAGCGTGTCTGTAAGAACGACCCATACCGCGGTAAAACTGACCCCCTAAAGGGACACCACTGAAATCACCTAGACCATGAGGCCTCTTAGCCTCCTTCTCTCCATGTTACTGGCTACGAACCATCTCTATCTACCGAGCAATGTTAACTACCTCATCAAAAGTAGCACCAGACTCTCCCTAGTCATAAGTAACCGCAGCTGATATGTGAGGCCATCAATGAACCTCCTAATCCTCTCCCTATCAGTGGGAACCAACCAAGCTGCGTGACGAGCCAACTCAAAAAATCTCATCTCGTATTATGTCACAGACATGCCATCTTGACTTAACTTCTCAAACTGTCTGCGCAGCTCCTCTCTGCAAGACTGCGGCACAAACTTCTCCAAAAAGAGAACATAGAACTCTTGCCATGTAGGTGGTGATACACCAATCGTCATGCACCTCTCATAAGACTCCCACCATCTAAAGGCAGCCCCAGAAAACTAAAAAGTAGTGAACGAGAATACCCGTTGTCTGAAGCATCTATTGACACTTAACCAGAAAACCCTGAGCATCCTCTGACTCAGCAACACTAAATGGTAGAGGTCGAAGCCTCTCAAATCTCTCAAGTCTCCTCTGCTCATCATCTGCCATAACAGTAACTACCGGGGCCTGAGCAGCTGCAGCCGGCTAGACTGGTAGTATCTCCGGTATCTAAAGTCCCTGTACTACCTGGTCTGGAGTACGTGCAACAGGGGTATGAGTACCTCCCCCGACCTGAGAAGTGCCAGGTGCACCCTGAGCTAAAACCACCTAAGCAAGACCAGTGCAAACTGTCAATATCTGGGCCAGAGCCTCCTGAAGACCTGGAATCACAATAGGTACAGCTGGTGCCTGAGCTGGTCCCACCGGCTCAGCTATATCTAGAACCTGCTCCTGAGCTGGAGCAACTGGTAGTACTACAGGTGATGCTTCAACTACTGCACGGGCTATACCTCGACCTCTACCTCGGCCCCGACTTCTCACGGCCCTAACTGGTGGAACTGGTGGCTGACTGTCTGATCCAATAGTATTAGTTCTCACCATCTGTGAGAGTATAGAATAACAGAAATTTAGTTTCCGGAATCAAAAACTTCGCACGACAGAATGCAAGAAAGTGAAATTTTCCTAAAGGTTCGATAGCCTCTCGAAGATAAGTAAATACGTCTCTGTACCAATCCGCAAGACTCTACTAAACCTGCTCATGACTCGTGAGACCTATGTAACCTAGGCTCTGATACCAACTTATCACGATCCAAAATCATACATGTCGTGATGGCACCTATCTTGAAACTAGGCAAGCCGACAACCTCAAAAAAATCACATTTTTCTTTTCAGTTTGAAAATATAATATTTAGACACAATCCAAAAATCTCGCAAATACCGATACAAAACTTCCAAAACCTGGTGTCACTGAGTGCATGAGCATCTATACATTACATGTTTGGAAAACACGGCCTATAATAATCTGTGACCAAAATACAATAAACAAAAGGAAAGGGAAGGAGATACAAGGTCTGCGAAACATGGCAGCTATCTCTCAATCTCCGGAAAATCGACTGTGTGAAAGAATCAACACCCACTATGTCCGGGATCACCTGGATCTACACACGAAGTGTAGGGTATAGTATGAGTAGAACCAACTCAGTAAATAACAATAATAAATAAAGAACTGAAAGTAGTGACGAGCTTCACAGCTAAGTCCAAATACAGTAATTTCCAACATAAAAGGGTAGGCATGCTCTCAAGTTCAACACTTAAAATTTCACAGAATTTTCATATCAATTTTTGACTGAAACAGAAAATAATATTTTTCCGAAATTTTCAAAATAGTGATATATGACAGCTGAAATGCAACAAATAATGAAATCAATGCATCCTCTCAGAGTAACAGTCACTTAGTCCTTCCATTCACTCTAACCTCACAGTCATTCTTTCCTCACATTCACTCTGTCCGAACAGTCACTCATTCCTCACAGTCACTCATCACCTGGCACTCGGCACTCACACGCTGTAGGTACCTGCGCTCACTGGGGGTGTGTATAGACTCCGGAGGGGCTCCTTCAGCCAAAGCTCCATATCAAGCCAATCATGGCATAAATCAATGAAACATGTTACGGCGTGCAACCCGATCCCATTTATATCCACACAATTAGGCCATCGGCCTCACTCAGTCATCAATCTCTCCAGTCTCTCGGGCTCAGGATGTCATGAAAAATCAACCCATGAATGATAATATGATGTATCAATAAATAGCAACAGAGACTGGGATATGATATGAAATGAATGAACATGATTGTGTGTGAAATTACAATTTGAACCTATATTCAACAACAGAAATGACCCCAGTGGGTACCAATAATAATAACATATGTCTAAGCATGATTTTTCAATACGAGTCTCAGCTCAATTTCCTCTAACACGTAGAGAATGTACAGATATCAACATATTATTCAACTTCACAGTTTCATGGAATTTGACCAAGTCACAATTTCTACGGTGCACGCCCACACGCCCATCACTTAGCATGCGCGTCACCTTAAAACCAATCATATAACATATAATTCGGGGTTTCATACCCTTCGGACTAGATTTAAAACTAATACTTACCTCAAACCGTGTAATGTTTTATTCCTCTATATCTTTGCCTCGTGAATTGGACTCCAAACGCTTCGAATCTAGCAACAAATAATTCGATTTAGTCAATAAAATTTATTGGTAATAAATTCCATAAGAAAATACTAATTTTCCAACAAAATTCGAGATTTAGCTCAAAAATACGTCTCGGAACCCGACAAAAGTTACAAAATCCGAAATCACATTCAACCACGAGTCTAACCATATCAATTTTACCAAAATCCGACCTCAACTCGACCTCCAAATATTCAAATCTTTTTCTCAAATCCCTAAGTTCAAATCCCCGATTAACACCTCAAAAATATTTAATCTAGTCGGATTATTAGATGATAATTCAATATTATGGAGTAGAAATGATCACAAGTCACTTACCACAAGCTTCCCTTGAATTCCCTATGAAAATCACCCCAAAATTGTACTTGAAGGTCAAAAAATGGCAAAACTCGGAACCCCTTCGAAATGTATATTGTCCAGGGGTTCCGCACCTGCGACTCACTTAGCCGCTTCTGCAGTCTCGCAGGTGCGAGAATCCAATTGCTTCTGCGGTTTTGCCAAGCCTCCACTGGAGCCGCTTCTGCGGGCTCGCATTTGCGAGGCTCGCTCCGCTTCTGCGGACAACTCGCTTTTGCGCCCATCCGTCCGCATATGCGATCACGCAGGTGCGAAATATCCCTCGCACCTGTGACCACTGTCTCACAACCCTTTTCGCATCTGCGCTTTCCAGGACCGCCTCTGCGAGCTCGCACCTGCAAGCCTTTTTCCGCAGGTGTGATTGCATCAGATGGCAGCAGGTTTCCAGTTTTTTCTCTAAGTCCGAATTTGATCTGTTAACCATCCGAAACTCACCTGAGACCCTCGGGACTTCAACCAAATACCCCAAAAAGTCCTAAAACATAATACGAACTTAGTAGAGCCTTCAAATTGCATCAAAGAATGCTAAAACATGAATCACACATAGATTCAAGCCTAATGAACTTTAAAATTTCCAATTTCTACAAACAACTACGGAACCTATCAAATCACGTCTGATTGACCTCAAATTTTGCACAGAAGTCATAAATGACATAACAGACCTATTCAAATTTCCATAATCGGATTCCAACCTCGATGTTAAAAAGTCAACCCCCCGGTCAAACTTCCCAAAAATTCAACTTTCGCCATTTCAAACCTAATTCCACTACATACCTCCAAATAATTTTCCGGACATGATCCTAAGTCCAAAATCACCATACGGATCTATTTGAATCATCAAAATTTAAATCCGAGGTCTTTTACACATAAGTCCACATCCGGTCAACTTTTCTAACTTAATTTTTCAATTATGAGACTAAGTGTCTCATTTCACTCCAAATTCCTTCCGGACCCGAACCATCTAACCCGGTAAGTCATAAAATAATTGTAATGCATAAATTGGGCAGTAAATGGGAGAACGGGGTTATAATACTCAAAACGACCGGTCGAGTCGTTACATATAACTAGTTCATGCTTTCTTATTAATTAATTTATGTTAACCTACATTTGATTATTACTTTTGGAATACAAGAAAACCCAAGCCTTAAATTATTCCAACACATAATTGGACGTGACAAATGGTAGTTATCTTATTTATATTTTATACAGTAAAAACCGGTTAGTCCTTCGTACGAACTGGTCGAAATGGTAATGCATTGGATCGGAGAAGCGTCTTCATAATATCAAGTTGAGGTCCGAAGTCAGGTCACCAATCTTCGAGCCCTAGGGACCGGTCAATGTTGAGCTCGATATCATTATCGAGCTCGAATCTAAATCGAACTATGATGCAAAGTGAAGTTATCGAGCTTATGAGATAGAGACCGACCAACACCGACCTCGAATCAATACCGGACTATAATTCAGAATTGAGCTCGAGTCAATATCGAGCTCACAGACAAGAGTCGTTGTAACCGCACTAGGGGAGAGAATTCTGGCAGGAATTAGGGTAAAGCTAATTCATCATGGGCTCCCCACTATGTAATTTGTATTATATCTAAAGTAGGATCCCTCCCCTATAAAAGGGATGATTGTTGTTTCTGTAAGGGGACATTCAGATTGTAACAACAATCCTATTTTCTCATATTGAAAGATTAACCTCTTGAGCTCCATTACTTCATCTTATTTTGCTCATTCATTTTCCTCCTTTCAACTATGTTTATCTTTCATTATTTATAGTCAAGATTGGATATTTATATTTTTTCTTTACGATTTGTGTCAAGTTATACCACATACCCTTAGAACTACGTACAAATTTAACTTTACCCGATTTTCCAGGTAAATAGTTTGGTGCTCGCCGTGGGGCTAAGGATAACAGTTATTTGATACAAATCTACAACACACACCATTTTACGCTTGTCTTTTGGAAGGGTCTTTGACTTCGGATTAGCAATGGAAAACCCTCGATTAATGGCTTTACCTATCGACAACAAAGTCAGCCTTCCAGATGAAACCAACAACTTGACACCCAGGGCCGGAAGGCCGCTAATCGATGTCGTGGAAGCTCGAGTCGGAGTACCTGAAGCTCGGGTTGAAATACCACTAGACGTTAATTCGTATGTGGCCCTTGTGGCAAACCAACGTTCTGAACCTGAAAATAGCATCCATGGCGGTGCTCGACATGCAGCTCGAGACACCCATAACGTTGTGGAAAATGGAGTCAGATTGCATATGATTTTTGAAATGATGCAATCCCAACAGGTAGCGATAGCTCAGTTGCAGAGCCAAACCCAAGTACCAAGCAGGCCGGAGCCTAGTCCATCCCGAGAAATCACCCACAGAACGAAGCCAGTTGTAGTAAGGTCAAATGAGCAAGAATCGGGGACTAATCCCGAAATTGTTAAGATGTTCGAAGAACTGACAAAATGAATAGAATCAGGAGAAAAGAGGATCGAAGAAAACAACAAAAAGGTGGAAACGTACAACTCCAGGGTTGATCAGATCCCAGGGGAACCCCCGATATGGAAAGGCTTAGATTCCAAAAAATTTGTACAGAAGCCTTTCCCCCCGAGCGCGGCCCCTAAACCAATCCCAAAGAAGTTTCGCATCCCCGAAATATCTAAGTATAATGGGACGACTGACCCCAACGAACATGTCACCTCTTACACATGTGCCATTAAAGGAAATGATCTAGGAGATGATGAGATCGAATATGTATTATTGAAAACATTCGGTGAAACTCTATCGAAGGGCGCAATGATATGGTATCATAATTTACCATCTAACTCTATTGATTCTTTTGCTATGCTTGCAAATTGTTTAGTAAAAGCACATACCGGGGCCATAAAAGTTGAGACCCGGAAGTCGGACCTATTCAAGGTAAGACAAAAGGATAACTAGATGTTAAGAGAATTTGTATCTCGTTTCTAAATGGAACGAATGGATCTACCACCAGTCACAGACGATTGGGTTATTCAAGCTTTCACTTAAGGTCTGAACGAACGAAGCTCGATGGCTTCACAGCGGCTGAAACATAACCTGATCGAATACCCCGCTATTACTTAGGCCAATGTGCACAATCGGTATCAATCTAAAATTAAGGTCCAGTTGGGTTCTGGGTCCGGTTTTAAAAGGGATACCAATCGAGAACCAAAGTCAAGCAAGGATCGATACCGGTTGTACAACGGAGATCGTCGGGGTAGCGAATTTACATGTAACCTCGTACGAGGCAAAAAGAGAAATGATCGAAGCCAAGGGTCTCGGGGACTGATAAACAGAAATGGGTTCGATAGGCATACCGGACCTAAGGAAGCACCACTGCTATCAGAGTATAACTTCAACATCGATGCATCCTCCATTGTGTCGGCTATCGGACGTATCAAGGACACTAAATGGCCTCGACCCATGTAGACCGATCCTGCCCAGAGGAACCCCAATCAAATGTGTGAATATCATGTCACCCATGGGCACAGAACGGAAGATTGCAGGCAACTAAGAGAGGAGGTAGCCTGGTTATTCAATAAAGGGCACCTTCGAGAATATTTAAGCGACAGAGCCAAAAACCATTTCAAAAATAGGGATTTTGGTAAACAAAACGAAGAGGAAGAACCGCAGCATGTCATCCACATGATCATCGGTGGCGTCGATACCCCTTAGGGGTCGGTACTTAAACACACTAAGACATCGATTATGAGAGAAAAGTGATCTTGAACTTGGGATTATGCACCCATAGGAACCTTGTCCTTTAATGATAAAGATGCAGAAGGAGTCATGCAACCTCACAACGATGCACGGGTAATATCCGTACTTATGAATAAAACTAAAGTTAAGCGTGTATTAATTGATCCAGGTAGCTCGGCCAACATTATTAGATCGAAAGTTGTAGAACAGCTCGGTCTACAGGACCAAGTCGTACCCGCAACCCTGGTTCTAAACGGATTCAATATGGCATGTGAAACTACCAAAGGCGAGATACTTCTGCTGATAAACATGGCCGGAACTATCTAGGAAACGAAGTTCCACGTAATAAAAGGTGATATGAGATACAATGCCCTTTTTGGAAGGCCGTGGATCCACAATATGAGAGTTGTACCTTCGACCTTCCACCAGGTTCTTAAATTCTCGACATCGGAGGGAATCAAAATAGTGTACGGGGAACAACCGGCCGTAAGGGAAATGTTTTCCGTCGAAGAAGAAATTCTGATATCCTCACCTTCATCGACAAAGGGATTGGGCTCGAAGGGGGAACGTGATGCCAAATAGCAATCATAGACGTCAGCTTCGAACTAACTAAAAGATCAGAAGATTGACAAAGATGATGAGCAAAGGATCCCAAGATCCTTCGGGGTCCCCGATGATTCCGATGCTACCGAATCAACGATCGAAGAACTGGAGCAAGTCGTACTAATCGAATATATGCCCGAACAAAAGGTATACCTGGGAACAGGATTAACCCCCGAACTCAGGAAAATTCTTATTTGATTTCTTATTGATAATATAGATTGTTTTGCTTGGTCACATTTAGACATAATAGGGATCCCACCGGATATAACGATGCATTAGCTAAGATTGGACCCTAGGTTCAAACCGGTGAAGCAGAAGAGAAGACCCCAGTCCGAGGTAAAACACGCATTCATAAAGAACGAGGTAACTAAACTTCACAAAATAGGGTCCATTCGGGAAGTGAAATATACCGAATGGTTAGCCAATGTGGTTGTAGTCCCTAAAAAATGGAACAAACTTAGAATATGTGCAGATTACAAGGATTTAAACAAGGCATGCCCCAAAGATTCTTTTTCACTGCCTAACATCGATCGCATGATCGATGCTACGGCCGGCCACGAGATCCTTACTTTTCCCGATGCCTATTCCAGGTACAATCAAATTCAAATGAACCCTGAGGACCGAGAAAAGACTTTGTTTATCACCAAGTATGGGACCTATTGTTATAATGTAATGCCCTTCGGGCTAAAAAATGTAGGAGCTACTTACCAACGCTCAATAAATAATATGTTCGAGGAACAAATAGGTAAATCAATGGAAGTCTATATTGATGACACGCTAGTTAAGTCCCTACACGCAGAGGACCATTGGACTCATTTGCAGGAAACATTCGAGATTTTAAAGAAATACTACATGAAGCTCAACCCCGAGAAATGTACTTTCGGGTTCGGATCGGGCAAGTTTCTTGGCTTCATGGTATCGAATCGAGGGATCTAGATCAACCCCGATAAAATCAAAGTCCATCGAAAACATCACCATCGTGGATAGTGTAAAAGCCGTGTAGAGGCTAACGAGATGGATTGCTGCCCTAGACCGATTCATTTCAAGGTCGTCGGATCGAAGTCACAGATTTTTCTCTTTGCTCAGAAAGAAGAACGATTTCACCAGGACCCCGGAATGCCAATATGCATTATAGGAATTGAAGATACCTATCGAGCCCACCACTGCTGCACACTCCAAAAGCAAACGAGAAACTTTGCTTGTACTTGGTAGTATCGAAAATCGCGGTAAGCGGCGTCCTAGTTCAAGAAGAGCAAGGTACGCAATTTCTCATTTATTATGTAAGTCGAACCTTAGGGGAAGCAGAAACTAGATATCCACACTTAGAGAAATTGGCACCGGCGCTGATAAGCACCTCTAGAAAGTTAAGACCATACTTTCAATGTCACCCCATATGTGTATTAACCACTTACCCACTTCGTAATATTTTACACAAGCCCGAACTAGGACGATTGGCCAAATGAGCCGTCGAACTCAGTGGGTATGATATAGAATATCAACCCTGGACGGCCATCAAGTCTCAAATGTTAGCGGACTTCGTGTTCGATTTCACGCCAACCCTCGTATCCAAAGTCGAAAAAGAACTCTTGTTGAAATAGGGTACGTCATCAGGGGTATGGACCCTTTTCACATACGGGGCTTCGAACTTAAACGGGTCCGGGCTAGGCATCGTTTTAAAGCCGACTATGGGTATCACTATTAGGCAATCTATCAAAACTACTAGGTTGACTAACAACGAGTCCGAGTATAAGGCCATGATTGCAGGTCTCGAGTTAGATAAAAGCTTGGGAGCAGTGGTTGTTGAAGCCAAGTGTGACTCTTTACTGGTAGTAAATCAAGTAAACAAAACCTTTGAAGTTCGTGAGGATAGAATGAAAAGGTATTTGGACAAACTACAGGTAGCTTTGCACCGTTTCAAAGAATGGACTTTACAGTATATACCTCGAGAATAAAACAGTGAGGCTGATGCACTTGCAAATTTAGGATCATCGGTCGAGGAAGATGAGATCAGCTCGGGGACTGTCGTTCAACTCTCGAGGTCCATGATCGAAGAAGGTCACACCGAGATAAATTCTACAAGCTTAACCTGGGATTGGAGGAATAAATATATTGAGTACTTGAAGAATGGAAAACTCCCACCGGACCCTAAAAATTCTAGGGACCTGCGAACCAAAGCTGCTCGATTCACATTGAATGTGGATGGAACATTATACTGAAAGACATCCGATGGACCATTGGTAGTATGTTTAGGTCCAGGAGACACCTACTACATCCTACGTGAGATTCACGAGGGTACTTGTGGAAATCATTCCGGTGCCGATTCATTAGTCCGAAAAATAATAAGAGCAGGATATTATTGGATCGATATGGACAAAGATGCAAAGGAGATTGTTCGAAAATATGACAAATGTCAAAAGTTTGCACCGATGATCCATCAGCCCAGAGAACAACTTCACTCAGTTCTATCTCCGTGGACATTCATTAAATGGGGAATGGATATCGCCAGCCCTCTGCCATCGGCCCCAGGTAAAGCTAAGTTCATTTTATTTATGACTGACTATTTTTCTAAATGGGTTGAAGCATAGGCGTTCGAGAAAGTAAGAGAGAAAGAGGTTATAGACTTCATCTGGGATCATATCGTATGTCGATTTAGGATACCTGCCGAAATAGTGTGTGACAATGGAAAACAATTTATCTGCAGCAAAGTGACGAAATTCCTCGAAGACCACAAAATAAAAAGGATATTATCAACACCGTATCACCCTAGTGGGAATGGACGGTCCGAATCGACGACCAAGAATATCGTTCAAAACCTAAAGAAAAGGTTGAACGGCGCTAAGGGAAAATGAAGAGAGATCCTACCCGAAGTTCTTTGGGCATATCGAACAATATCAAAATACAGTACGGGGGCAACCCCGTTCTCATTATAATATGGCTCCGAAGCCTTGATTCCAGTCAAAGTCGGGGAACCCAGTGCCAGGTATCGATATACAACAGAAGAATCAAATCACGAGGCAATGAATACTAGCCTCGAATTATTGGATGAAAAACGAGAAGTCGCTCTCGTCCAATTGGCCGCCCAAAAGCAGAGGATCGAAAGATACTATAATCGAAGAACCAATCTACGCCATTTTAAAATTAGGGACTTAGTGCTAAGGAAAGTCACCCTCAGCACCCGAAATCCAAACGAAGGAAAACTGGGTCTGAACTGGGAAGGACCATATCAAGTACTCGAAAACGTCGGTAAAAGATCCTACAAACTCAGTATTATAAACGGCGAACAACTACCAAGCAATTAGAATGGGTCACACCTAAAACGATACTACTGCTAAGGTATGACCCTCCCATATTCATTTATATTTCAAAACTAACCCTTGTATAAGTTCAATCAAAGAACAAGGATGGTTCATTCAACACGAAGCCTTAGGTCTGAAAGCACGCGTTGCACTCTTTTTTCCTTAGACTGGTTTTTATCCCAAATGGATTTTTCGGCAAAGTTTTTAATAAGGCAACCATTGATCATGCTAATATAGAACGATTTAACAGTATTCAAGGCCTCTTTACAATTAACCTCAAATACTGGTGGGGAATTACCCTCAAATATATCAAGTTCGATGCAAGAAAGCTACTTCATAACAACAGGGTTCCGATAAGAAACAATGTAAGAGCCAAATGGTCAAAACGAACCATGCTCATATAGATTGCTCAATCCCTGGTATAAAATATAAACACATGTATAACAATATGAAAAGAAACTTCTTTGCCCATATCTCGTGACGACCTCTATTTCATGATCTATTACGCAAACAGGCTCAAGGATCGATGATTACTAAGCCTACGGGCTATATTACTTCTAGTTTGAATCACTCACTCGACCATTAAGCTTACGGTCTACATCATTTCGAGTCCGAACAAACACTCACTCGACCATTAAGCCTACGAGCTACATTACTTCGAGTTCGAATCACTCACTTGACTAATAAGCCTACGGGCTACATCATTTCGAGTTCGAGTAAATTCTCGCTCGACCATTAGTCCTACGGGCTATGTTACTTCGAGTTCGAATCACTCACTCGACTAATAAGCCTACGGGATATATCATTTCGAGTTCGAGCAAACACTCACTCGACCATTAAGCCTACAGGCTACATTACTTCTAGTTCGAATCACTCACTCGACTAATAAGCCTACGGGCTACATAATTTCGAGTTCGAGCAAACACTTACTTGACCTACGGGCTACATTACTTCGAGCTCGAATCAATCACTCGACTAATAAGTCAACGAGCTACAATACTTCAAGTTCGAATCACTCACTCGACTAATAAGTCTACGGGCTATAATACTTCAAGTTCGAATCACTCACTCAACTAATATGTCTACGGGCTACAATACTTCGAGTTCGAATCACTCACTCGACTATAAGTCTACGAGCTACAATACTTCGAGTTCGAATCGCTCACTCGAATACTAAGTGTGAGACCCCATGTGTTTCTCTCTTCTCTTACGTAATATACGTAACGTGGCGTGGTTATATTAGGTATATATGATTGGGTATAGCACATTGGGAGAATAAGACTGAAAATGTGTGGTAATATCAAGGAACTAAACTAAAGCTTTAAGTCAAAGGAATCCCTTAAACAAAGGTTCATGGTTAAAGAAATGGCTCGGGTAGCACCCCGCGCGTTCGGAAGGTTTAAGTTAACTTGCACCTGTGGGATAAGACTAAGAGTGTATAATATGCTAAGAATAATGTGTTATGAGGTATTACAATATCACACTGGTCACATGTTAAGTTTTGGAGTCAAGCAAGTTGCGAAATAAAGGTCGGCAAAAGTTATCGTAAACTTCTCTAATAGATTTTCTAAACTTTGGGTCAAATATATCAGATCATTTCTCCCAATATATAAAGCGTTATGGACCCACAACCTACCAAATCGAAGGTCTACGAGTATAGTTTGCAACCAAAGAAATCTCACATCCAACCGACATTGCAGTAAAGAGTTATGACTGTTTTACTGCGAACTGTCCGGGCTAAAATCGGGTCCCGAACCGGGTCGGATCAAACAAGTGGTATAAGTCGGAAAATCCAACTTTTAAGACCCAAAACATTTTATCTTCGTCCCAAAACAGTGAGAAAGCTTAAGAGAGGGTTTCATGGTGTTCTTGAGTGATTAAGGTGTATTTTTAATGATTTCTATCATNCAACCAAAGAAATCTCACATCAAACCGACATTGGAGTAAAGAGTTATGACTGTTTTACCGCGGACTGTCCGGGCTGAAATCGGGTCGCGAACCGGGTCGGGTCAAACAAGTGGTATAAGTCGGAAAATCCGACTTTTAAGACCCCAAAACATTTCATCTTCGTCCCAAAACAGTGAGAAAGCTTAAGAGAGGGTTTCATGGTGTTCTTGAGTGATTAAGGTGTATTTTTAATGATTTCTATCATTAAAGTTTGCCCCCGTGCCTAGAAGCGCAATCTCTACGCTTTGCAATCGTTTTTCCCTTCTATTAGCTGTGTTTGGAGCTATTTTTGGAAGATAGGAAATTGTTGTTCTTTCTGGTTCTTCAGGATTTATACTTGATTTGCCAAGGTAATTATCTTGGGATTCTTTTATGATCGTTTTTACAAAGTTCTACGGGCATTTCGTCAAGTTAGGGTCATATGGAAAATCTACTGATTTAAACTCATTTATGAACTGTTTATATATGCGTATAAGCTGCATATATATAGTGGTTTCGAAACTTAGGACGTAAGGAACAACTTTCGTGAAGGAACTACAGGCATTCGGACGTTCGTTGGCGAGGTATGTTAAGGCTAAGCTTCGTCCTTCCTTTTAGCACGAATTTTGGTTNAGGGAGATGCAGTACCCCCAGCCTCACCAGTTCCATTGGTACCTGAGGCAGCTAGAGACACAGGACCTCCAGCACCTATTGTTCCCCCATTAGAGACTGGGGAGCACGGGATGAGGGAGGCTGTTCAGTTGCTGACTAGGATGGTTTCTATTCATGAGCGACAGCTAGATTCAGGAGCAGATGCCTGGAGAGATCGGATAGGAAGCTCGACGGTACGAGAGTTGCTTCACTTGGCCCCTCCATTATTTACAGGATCCAGTTCCACTGAGGATCCCCAGGACTTTATAGACCATATGTATAGAGTATTGAGGNCACTCGTTCGGTTAAAAAGGGTATTCGACATTTATATATGTCATTTTGTCGGCTTTCTTAAATATATGTTCATATATATGAATTCTTATTCGTCTTTGGGTTGTGTGACTTAAAAGTAAAGGCATTGNCTTCTTTTCGACTACGTGATGTAGTCGTCCTATGGTATGAGGCATGGGAAAGATCTAGAGGACCGATGCTCCGCCAGCAGAGTGGGAGGACTTCTCTGAGGCTTTTTTTATCCCATTATTTGCCACGGGAGGTTCGGGAGGCCCGTCTTGACCGGTTTCTTAACCTAAAGCAGGGGGATATGAGTGTGAGGGATTATAGCCATAAGTTTAATTCTTTGGCAAGGTATGCACCAGATATAGTACGTACCATGATGGCTAGAGTTCATCATTATGTGGATGGTTTAGGGGATCATCTGATTAGAGACTGTAGGGTTGCATCCATATCGGATGATGTAGATATTTCCCACATATAGGCTTTCGCTCAGACTACAGAGGACCTTTCCCGTCGGATTCGTGATACTCGCAGGGATAGGGAGCAGAATAAGAGGGCTCGTACTATGGGGTCTTATAGGGAGCCACGAGTTGATTTTAGGCCCCCACTCCATCGATATCCACCTCGGTCAGCAGGTAGTTTCCCACCACAGATGCAGGGCCA
>AWOL01S0016469.1:109130-127764 GCA_000715115.1 Nicotiana otophora | reverse complement strand
CAGCCCACACACACACCAAGGGTAAAATTCTCTTTTTCGAATTTAGTTCACATCTTAAATTTATAATTGACTGATCATCTTCGTAAAGGAGCGAATGAAACACAAATTTCATGTTTGATTTTGAATAAGATAGGGAAACAAAAAACATTTTTCTTACAACTGTGGTTCAAGGATCACGATATCTTACCGTGGCCACTGGCCAAATTATAACATTGACCATTTCCAGAAAGAAAAGAAAACCCCGACCAAATTTAAAGGACTAGCTGAAGTTAGTTAATTTATCCTGCAATTATTATAGCATATCTTGTGAAATGATTTTTAATAAGTGGGCAATAAGCAACCCCACCCTTAAAAGAAGGTCCTTGCCTAAAACCCCGAATTAATGAAACCAAGTTGTTTACCCCATAATTGGGTAACAACTAAATTTGTACGCAGTTTAATTCAACACGAATAATTAAGAATATCAGATAAATGAAGTAGAGACAAAATAAATGATCAAACCAATCACAATGTTATGACCAAGCCTGAGCTTAGATTGAACAGTGACCTCGTCCTCGATTGGACACTCGGTTCAAGCCCAGTCGTGAATAAAGAACAGAACAAGCGAGCAAAGTTTTTAACGGTAGCTAGAAGGAAAGAATAAACTTTTATTGCTTTGAATAGCGTGTTACAATGTGTCAGATCAAAAAAAAAAACTTCTTGTTTATATAGTAGGAGTATTTCAGTTCCAGTACCAGTCTAAACAAGGTAAGAATCTTCTTTTTCCGGTAATTATTGATCCATAATTGATTCTGAACGAGATTCGCGCCGCATTGTCCGATTGATGGCGATTATTAACCGTCTACCGCGTCTCCCGAGGTCTAGAAGTCATACCCGATCCGGGGTGCATCGCTTTACCACGTCCGATGTTGGATATATCGTTCATCCTTCCCGGGTCTCGACGGGTCTCTGTCCCCGATTACAATCTCGCAGAACCGTGTTCCCCCTTCGTTCTTTCATCGGGGAGTCGGGGTAGATATTGCCCCCGATTTTACCCGCACACTGATAGTTCCCTCATTTTTCGGAGGGTAGATTTATCGGAGTGACGGAAAACAAAAAGTGAACCCCCAGTTCCTTCCTTCGTACATTATGACCGAGTTGTTGGGTCAACAAAATATCACATCAGTCGTGTCATTCTGACTTCGGACACGAATCAACTGCCGATTAACTATCCTCGAATGCGAAACGTCGCGCATTGAGTGTTCCCCCTTATAAAAACTCCGACCCTTTATCACTTCTCTACTTTCCGATTCCAAAACTCTTCGACTTACCCCCGACTTCTCTACTTGCCTTTAACTCCTTCAAATCTCCATACATTACTCCTTAGACCTTCATATCTTCATCATCAATCTTCATACATTCTCTTTGAATCTTCAACCCAGATCTTCGTATCTTCATCCCATCTTCATATTTTTCTTCAAACCTTAATATTTTCCAGATCCGATGGCAAAATATTCCAAATCCATGCCTCATCAAACCGCTTCTTCATCTTCCAACCTGGCCACAGAAGCCGAAGTGACCATTCCTGAGGTGGCCCAGGAGCCTCCCTTAAAGAGCTTCATACCCTGGGGTTGCTCTATCGGGAACGGCTTCAACGTCGAGAAGGCCTCCAGTCATCAGGACCGAAGCGAGGGAGCATCGAGGTACATATGCTCCGTTACTGAGGAAACACTGCCCACAGTCAGGATATACTGTAACTGGGAGGGCAAGGAGGTGGTCGTTCCCGGACCCAACGACGATATCAGCACTCACGTAGAGGGGTACTTTTTTGTCTGCACTTACCCCTTCATGCTCGCCATGGTGGACCCCATAGTCCTCTACTTCTGCAAAAGGTACGAGGTCTTCCTTGGGCAGATTCACCCGTCCTTTTGGAGGATCGTAATATTCCTCCGACACTTCATGAAAAATACCAAAGCACCTCGGTTCACCCTCGACCATTTTCTTCGTCTATACAGTCCCTGATTATTTTGAGGAGGGTTGATCAAGCTCATTCACCGAGCAAGAAATGCTCCGTACTTGAGCATCGACGAGGACCGAGATCGGGGCTAGCAGGGGAGGTCTGTTCGGGTTAAGACCGAAGACCTCATCCCCTCCGAATTTCTACCATTCTCGGAGAAGTGGAACGCCTTCTGTAAGCCTTTTCCCTTTCGAGTATTTGGCATTCCCTTTTATTCTTTTTCTAATTGCATGTGTTTGTCATTGTGCAGTGGTTCCCCAAGTTCCTAATGAAGTCTCTCACTTCAAGGAGTGGATCGAGGGGATCTGCAAACAGATGCCATACACCGAGCGCGCATGGCGCAAGCTCTTGAAGGGCAAGTGGGAGGCCCGTTCCCATGGTGAGGCTCTCTCCCGAATGATTACGTTCATACTCTTGGTTTACACATCGTTAAGACTTCTTTCTTCTTACAGGTTTGCCCAAGATCACCGAGCTTAGGCCGTTAGATGAGGACGAAGATCTGTCCTCGCTTGCCAAACCCTCCGCTTCAGGGCAGCTCGGGACTGCCGCAATAGAGGAGAAAAAGAAGAAGAAAAGGAAGTCTTTCGGCTCACCGAAAGACAAGGTGAAGAAGAAGAAGAGGGTGACCGTCCGAGTCCGAAAAAGCAAAAAGAGCATCAAGTCCAAGGTACCGGACTCTGATTCCCTCTATCGGCTCAGGGATTATCCCGAGGACGACGACCTTGAGTTCATTGCTCATGAGTCGACCCTCAATGAAGGGGAGCAGGCAACAACTGGGAAAGGTGACCACGGGGTCCATCCCCCTCTACCTCAGGTACCAGAGGGAGAGATGAAGGTTGCAACCACCCGAGAAGCCGCTCCCGTCCCGAAGGAGGTAGATGGTGTCATTGACATTGTGGAGACACCGTCCAATACTAAGTCCATGCTCAAAGAGGCTCAAGCGGGCAAAGATAAATCAAACGAGAAAGCGCTGGGCCCAAATGATGCTCTCAACACGTTTAATTACGGCATGGACATGGCCGCGTTGGAGGACGTTTTCGGTTTTGGTCACCTAGAGGTCCCAAAAACGGATGTGCCATCAGGAGTGGGCGAGCCGAGCTCGAGCCCGAGGCTAGTGAAGCAGTTCCATACCCCGAGCGTTGACCCCGACCATAAAAGAATGGTCATTCTTACTATCCTTGAGGATGCCCGGGCCCTGTCCACTACGGTAGCTAGCTACAGGCACTGAACCAGCTAGGGTAGCTACCTTCGTTTCCTGGTGACCGAGGAGGACTGGGAAAAGATGAACAAAGTAGGAACGTCAAGCCTCTTCAATGAGGCACAATAGGCACTGAACCGGGTAAGGCGTCAACCCTTCGTACCCCTTGTGAGTTTTGCTTAATTCTTGATATGTTCTAACGACTTTGTTGTTTTTCAGGCTTTAGCGCTTCATCATGAAAGCTTTTTTCGGTCCCGCTTGGAGATCAACCAGCTCGAGTTAGAGCTCAAAGAGCAAGTTCATAAGGACATGTATAGGGATCTTATTGAACAACAAGACGAGGCCCTCAAGGACCTCCCAATTCTCCACGCCGAGCTTGAAAAAGCTCAGAAAGAGGCCTCGTCCTTGATGGGGGAGCACGCCGACCTGGTCGAGAAGGTAAGGATATTTGAGGCTAAGAATGAGAAGTTACTCGTGGTGACTAACAATGCAACTTTGCAGGTCCAAAAGAAGGTAGACTTGATCAACCAGCTTCGGGATGAGATGGACGAGGTCAAAGCCACGACCGAGGTTTTGAAGAGCAGGATGGACCTGCTGGGTTCGGAAAAAGAGGCTGCAAAAGAGGAGCTGGCATCGGCCAAGGACCAACTCCAGTTAGCAAAGAACAAGGCTGACAAATGGTCTCAGCTAAATGATGAACTCCGGGCACAGCTGAACTCGGACGTCACGGAACGGGATGCCCTCGGCCAAGAATATGCGGTGCTGAGGTCCAAATTAGAGGTAACTTGTATTGATTCTTTTGACGTCGAGGAAATGATGGCCCAGTATAAGGCTGATGTAGAGATAGTCGAGGCTCGCTTAAAGACGAAGACCGAGTACGTAAAGCGGCTATTCCGGAGAGAGACCCTCGAGGAGATCCATGCCCGAGGTTTTGACATGTCGGCTGAGATTGAGGAAGTCAAGAGACTCAAGGCCGAGGCAAAGGTACTTTATGAGCCTGAGGGTCCCGAAGTCTCTGAGGGTTCCAATGGTTCTGGTGACGAATCGAGCCCCGGTGAAGACCAGGCGTAAATGCCTTAGTTCATTTTTAGTTTTTCCTTGTATATTTTCTTTTTTGTTTATTTTGAGGATGTTTTATCGTGCCTTTATAAATATATTTTGGAATATAAAATTCCCCCTTTTGGCAATACCGTATCTTTACGCTCCAGCATCTATTTGTAATTTTTTATTTGCGTATTATTTTCAGTGCCTAGCATAAAATCAAATGTAGTCTAGAGCATCCGTTCTTCGGAGGCTCAAAATGGGACCCGATTTCGATGGCAACTCCGGGTTACTAGTGGATTTGAGATTTCGATAAAGACGAAGGCCTTTAAGATACATAAGTGTCTTAGATGATATGTTTGCCGAGGATAACCTTCTAATAGGTTTCGATTTTTCGTAAGGTCCTTACTTTATGAGTACGAATTTCGGGCGTCTCTGAGCCCTTTTTAGGGCGTCAGTGGCCTTTCATATTTGGGCACTGCCTAATAGGCTTGGTGCCCTTGGGATTCTGTAGCCCGAGTTGTCCGAATTTTTACCGGTCGACAGTCCCCGCTTAGGGGTAGCCCGTGGGCTTTAGGATCCAGGATCGAAGAAGTGAAATGCGCAATAATAAAGTGTAATGGAAGTAAAGATTCCTTTCATTGTTTAACATGCAAGGTACATGATCGGAGGCGCATAAGCCTTGTGCCGTGGCTAGAGTGGACTATATGGGCACGCTCCGTATGACCGTTTAACCCTTACAATGAATCCTAACCACCAAGCCTTAGCGTTTGACATAAAAATTTTCTTTTCCCGTGCTAAAGATCTTAATATAGGGGTAATGGCCCCCAGTATTCGAGGCTGAACTTGTGAGGGCTCGGATACTGTTGATTTGGTATAAACGATCATTAATTCCAATTTAAGGCAGGTCTTCAAAATTAAGGTAACACATTTTACTGTTGCCCCGTTAAAAACCTTGCCAAAACCCCTACTTCGGGACAAATTTGGTTCAAGGAAAAAGAGTACAATACGTGCTTTCAGATCTAATAGTCATGTTCATCCCTGGCTGAGTACCTGCATACGTTAATCCATAATGTAACTAAATAAAAAGGGAAATAAGTTCGTACCTTAGCAGTAGTACAACTTTAAGTGTGCCACGTTCCATTTGTTGGGTAATTGTACATCGTTTCCCACTTCGAGTTTATATGAGCCTTTGCCAGTTATTCTGACGACTTTATACGGTCCTACCCAATTCAGGCCAAGTTTTCCTTCATTTAGGTTCCTGATGTGTAGTGTTATCTTTCTCAATACCAAGTCCCCGACTTGAAAATGTTGAAGGTTAGCTCTTCGGTTGTAGTACTTTCCTACTCGCTGCTTCAGGGCGGACAATCGGACTAGGGCGACCTCCCGCCTTTTGTCCAATAGTATCAGGCTCATGGTCATGGCCTCGTCGTTTGACTCCTCGATAGCATACTGGAACCTGAGGCTCGGTTCTCCTATCTCGACTGGTATTAAGGCTTCCGCCCCATAGACCAAAGAAAATGGGTTCACCCCGGTACTCGACTTCGAAGTCGTATGGTATGCCCACAGGACTTCGGGCAAGATTTCCTTCCATTTTTCTTTCGAGCCGGTCAACCTCTTTTTCAGGTTTTGAACTATAGTTTTGTTCGCCGATTCTGCTTGCCCATTCCCACTAGGGTGGTAAGGCATTGATAATATTTTCTTGATCTTGTGATCCTCGAAAAGCTTACTTACCTTACTACCGACAAATTATTTTCCGTTATCACAAACGATCTCAGCTGGTATCCCAAATAGACATATTATGTGATCCCAGATGAAGTCGATGACTTCTTTCTCTCGGACCTTCTCAAATGCCTGAGGCTCGACCCATTTGAAAAAATATCAGTCATAAATAGTATGAATTGAACCTTACCCGCTGCCCATGGCAGGGGACCGACGATGTCCATCCCCCACTTCATAAACGGACATGGCGACAGGACTGGGTGGAGCAGCTCTCCCGGTTGATGAATCATTGGGGCATGTCTTTGGCACTCGTCGTATTTTTGCACGAAGTCTTTCGCATCCTTCTCCATTTTATTCCAGTAGTAGCCAGCTCTGATTAGCTTCCGAACCAAGGATTCTGCCCTCGAATGGTTCCCGCAAGTGCCCTCATGAACTTCACTCATGGCATACTCGGTCTCTCCCGGCCCTAAGCATCTGGCCAGTGGGTCGAAGAAGGATCTCTTGAATAATGCCCCTTCGACTAAGCACAATCTGGCGGCCTTGGTGCGCAGGGCTCTCGATTCCTTGGGCTTCGAATACAATTTTCTTGTCTTCAGGTAGTCTACGTATTTGTTTCTCCAATCACAAGTCAAACTTGTCGAGTTTACTTCGGCATGACCTTCTTCTACCATCGAGTTCATCAGTTGTACTACTACCCCTGAGCTGAATTCATCGGAGTCAACAGTTGACCCAAGTTGGCCAGTGGATCGGGCTTAATGTTTAGATCTCAGGGTACATTCTGCAGAGTCCATTCCTTGAATTGGTGAAGGGACACCTGCAATTTGTCAAAGTACCTTCACATCCGTTCTTCTTTTACTTCGAACGTTCTGTTGACTTGATTTATCATGAGGAGGGAGTCGCATTTGGATTCGATCACTTCAACCCTAAGGTTCTTAGCCAGTTCTAGACCTGCAATCATGGCCTCATACTCGGTTTCATTGTAGTCAATTTTACAGTTCTAATAGACTGCCTAATTACATTTCTCGCAGGTGGTGTTAACACGATACCGAGCCCAGACTCCTTCGCGTTGGAGGCACCGTCCGTGAATAGGGTCCAGATTCCCGAATTAGCCCTCGAGGTAAGTAGTAATTCCTTTTCGACTTTGGGTATTAAGGCCGGCGTAAAGTCGGCCACGAAGTCTGCCAAAATCTGAGATTTTATGGAAGTTCGGGGTCGATATTCGATAACGTACCCACTAATCTCCACGGCCCATTTGGCCAACCGGCCCGAGTGCTCGGGCTTATGCATGATATTCCTCAGCGGGTAAGAGGTTACGACACATATAGGGTGTCATTGAAAGTACGATTTTAGCTTCCTGGAGGCGCTTAGCAAAGCAAGTGGTAACTTTTTCAGGTGAGGATATCTCGATTGAGGGTCGCCTAGAGTTATACTAACATAGTAAATTGGAAATTGCGTACCTTCTTCCTCCCGGACGAAGACACCACTTACCGCCAAGTAAAGGTACAACTGTTCATCTACCTTCAGAGTGTGCAGCAGATGGGGGCTCGACAGGTATCATTTGAGTTCTTCCAAAGCTTGCTGGCATTTCGGAGTCCAGGAAAAATTATTCTTCTTCTTCAACAGTGAAAGAATCGGTGGCTCTTGTCCGAGGACCTCATGATGAATCGGCCCAACGCGGCTATACGCCTGGTCAATCTTTGAACCGCCTTGACGTTGTCCATTTGGTGATGTCCTCTATGGCTTTTATTTTGTCGGGGTTGATCTCTATCCTCCAATTGGATACCATGAACCCGAGGAATTTACCCGAACTGACCCCAAATGCGCACTTCTCCGGGTTTAGCTTCATGTTGTATTTCTTTTAATATGCCGAAGGTTTCCTGCAAATGTTTCAAATGGTCCTCTGCTCGCAGGGACTTGACCAACATATCGTCAATATAAACTTCTATTAATTTCCCTATTTGTTCTTCGAACATCCGATTTACTAGGCGTTGGTAGCTGGCACTGGCATTCTTTAATCCAAACGACATTACGTTATAGCAATAGGTGCGGAATTTGGTAATGAAAGAAGTTTTTTCTTGTCGTCCGGGTCCATCCGAATTTGGTTGTACCCGGAGTAGGCGTCGAGAAAACTGAGTATCTCGTACCCGGCCATCGCGTCGATCATTCGATCGATGTTAGGCAAAGGGAAAGAATCCTTAGGGCATGCTTTGTTTAGGTCTTTATAATCCATACACATCCTTAGTTTATTTCCTTTTTAGATACCACCACTACATTAGCTAACCAATCCGAGTATTTAACTTCCCAGATGGATCCTATTTTTAGAGGCTTGGATACCTTATCCTTGATGAACGCATGTTTGATCTCGGACTGTGGTCTCCTCTTCTGCTTAACAATATGGAACTTTGGGTCCAAACTCACCTTGTGAGTGGTTACCTTCGGTGGGATCCCTGTCATGTCAAGATGGGACCAAGCGAAACAATCAGCGTAAATTTTAAGAAAATCAATAAGTTTTTTCCTGAGCTCGGGTGTTAACCCCGTGCCCAGGTATACCTTTCGATCCGGTAGATGCTCGATTAATATGACTTACTCCAACTCTCCAACCGTTGATTTAGTGGTGTCGGTGTCATCGGGAGCTATGAATGATCTCGTGACTCCATAATCGTCCTCCTCGTCTGCTTCTCGTTCTTCATGTTTCTCCGATTCGGCCGAGGCCAGTATTAGTGATTGCTATTTAATCTCTTTTATTTTGGTCGGTTCCGTGTTCCTTAATGTCAAAACTGCGGGCACCGGGATTACCTTATCGACAACAAATATCTCCCTTGAGGCCGGCTGTTATCCGTAGACCGTTTTGACTCCCCCCGGTGTGGGAAATTTCAATGCCTGGTGTAAGGTCGAGGGCACCTCCCTCATGTTGTGGACCCATGGCATTGCGAATAGAGCGTTGTACCTCATGTCCACTTCGATCACGTAGAACTTCATTTCTTGGATTGTCCCGACGGTGTTTACTGGCAAGGTTAACTCTCTTTTTGTGGTCTCACACTCCATGTTAAATTCGTTCAATACCCAGACTGCTGGTACAATTTTGTCCTGTAATCCCAATTGCTCTACGACCCTTGATCTGATGATGTTAGCCGAGCGACCTGGATCAATTAACACACGTTTAACTCGAGATTTATTGATAAGTAGGGATATTACCAATGCATCATTGTGAGGTTGTATGATGCCCTCGACATCTTCGTCGCTAAACGAAATGGCTCCCTCCAGATCATAATCACGGGTGCGTTTTTCCCTTGTGATAGATACTTTAGTGCGTTTTATCATTGGTCCTTGGGGAACATCGACTCCTCCGATGATCATGTTGATCACGTGTTGAGGCTCCTCTTGTTCGACCTGTTTGTTGGCATTTTTGTTCCTAAAGTAGTATTTGACTCGCTCACTCAGGAATTCTCGGAGGTGCCCGTTGTTGAATAAACGGGCAACTTCTTCTCTTAACTGTCGGCAATTTTCGGTCATGTGACCGTGAGTGCCTTGATACTTACACATCAAATAAGGATCTCTCTGATAGAGTTGGACTGCAAGGGTTGGGGTTACTTGGTCTCTTTGATGCGCCTATGGCTGACACGATGCTGGTAGCGTCCATGTTGAAGTTGTACTCCGATAATCTTGGTGCTTTCCTACTTCCGAGCGGTCTGTCAAACCCATTCTTGCTCATCAGACCTTGACCACTGGGCCTTCGATCACTTCTCTTCTCGTTCCTTGCGGAGTGACGCCCAAATCCATTTCCCCTTAGGTCTTTGCTGTATGGTTGATACCGATCTAGGACAGGTCTTGGCTCTTGATCGATGGCTCTCTTAGATCTATCATCGGCCTTGATGGGTTAAACAGATCCAGAAGGGGACCCGAATTAGTTGTGCTCGACCCTGATCTTTGACTGATACCCGTTGTAGACGTCGGCCCAAGTTACCGCCGGATACTCCACCAAATTGTTTTTTAGCTGTTGAAAGGCCAAGGAACTTCGGGGGTTGAGCCCCTGAGTGAATCCCTGAACAACCCAATCATCTGCAACCGGTGGTAGGTCCATCTATTCCATCTGGAACCTCGATACGAACCCCCTGAGCATCTCGTTATCTCTTTGTTTAAACTTGAAAAGATCTGACTTTCTGGTCTCAACCTTGATGGCCTCAGCATAGGCCTTTACGAAAGCATCTACAAGCATAGAAAACGAGTTAATGGAATTTGGGGGCAAGTTGTGATACCATATCATTACTCCCTTGGACAAAGTCTCCCCAAACTTCTTTAGTAACACCGACTCGATATCATCATCTTCCAAATTGTTCCCCTTGATTGATCATGTATAGGAGGTTACATGCTTATTTGGATCCGTTGTCCCATTATATTTAGGGATGTTGGGCATACGAAACCTCTTTGGTACAGCGCTCGGAGGAAAAGACATCTGGATAAATATTTTAGAGTCTGGTCCCTTCAATATCGGGGGTGCTCCCAGGATCTGATCGACCCTGGAGTTGTATGTTTTCACCTTCTTGTGATTAGCCTCAATCTTTCTCTCACCCGACTCCACAAAGTTTTGTCAACGCTTCGAGGGATTTACCCCGGGCTCGGCCTCACCCGGTTTCTCGGTAATTTGTTCGTCTCTTCGAGTGCTTTCCCGGGATTGTTCGGGATCGACCCTGTTGGGGGCGTGGCTTTGATTCTGCAGTTGTGGTATTGCCGCTTGTTGAGCCTGCAGCGTTTCGAAAATCAGTCGTAGGCTCACTCCTCACCTTCGCCTTGGGGTGTTTCTCGAGCTGTTGGTTGGGGTCCCCCGCGAACACTGTTTTCGGGATCAGTTAGCAAATTGACGTTGATGGCCACCTGCGAGTTGGCATCAACCGGGTTGCTAGTTGGGACACCGTTGGGATCGGCAGGAAGCACATCGTTGCTGGGTACCAAATTATTATTTTTTCCGTGATGGCCAAAGTTATCATCAATGTTCAAGTGAGCAGACTGAGAGTTTGACATTTTTAGGCTGGTCTGAAATTAAGATTTCAAAGAACAAGCATAAAATAGGGTGTGTTATATAGATTCGTATTAAATTACCACTATTACCCTTAGCCCTACGGTGGGCGCCAAACTGTTTACTCCAGAATGAGGTAACAATTAAATTTGTATGTGGTTTAAAGAGTACGTGGTTTAATTCAACACGAATAATTAAGAATATCAGATAAATGAATTAGAGACAAAATAAAGGATCAAACCAATCGCGATGTTATGACCAAGCCTGAGCTTAGATTGAATGTGACCTCGTCCTCGATTGGACCCTCGGTTCAAGCCCAGTTGTGAATGAAGAACATAACAAGTGAGCAAAGTTTTTAACGGTATCTAGAAGAAAAGAATAAACTTTTATTACTTTGAATTGCGTGTTACAATGTGTCAGATAAAAAAAAAACTTCCCCTTTATATAGTAAAAAAATTTCAGTTTCGGTACAAGTCTTAACAAGGTAAGAAACTTCTTTTTTCGATAATTATTGATCCATAATTGATTCTGAACGAGATTCGTGCCGCATTGTTCGGTTGAGGGTAATTATTACGGCCCCCTATCAGTCGTGCATAACCGTCCATCGCGTCTTCTAAGATCTAGAAGTCATACCCGATCCGGGGTGCGTCGTTTTACATAGGTCGGGTTGGTTCAGATTTTTCAATTATCAAACCAAACCAATGGTGTTGGGTTTTTAAATCTATAAACCAAATCAAACCAACAAAGTTGGGGTTTTCAATCTCGATTTTTCTCGGAGTTTTTGAATTTTTTCGGATTTCCGAGTTTTTTACCGGTAAAGTCGTTATAGCACAAAATATGTAACTTGTGCTCCAAATATTTCTTTAGTCCTAGTAAGATACAATTATATAATATATTTTCCAAGAAAATAACACAATAATGTGAGATAAGTAATAGCATTATACTAAAATATTCAATAACAAAGATAATAAAATTGCATAAAGCAAATAGTGCTAATTAATAAGCCATAATAAAAATTAACATAATCTAAAAATACTATATAGGTCATGCTAAAATAAGTATAGCTAATAAGTATTACACTAATTATATAACTAAGCACCAAAGAAAAAGATAAACTAAGTTATGCATTTTCATTATAAATCAATGTAAAACTAAAAAATAGATATCCAACACTATCATCATTCCTAGTGTTGAATTGAATTTCTTTTGTTAGCATTAGTATTAATTTGAACTTTGTTTGTGTTACTATATTTATGTGCTATAAATTTTGTTTCTCATTCAAGAATGTTAAGTCCAAACCTGAAATAATACGTTAAAAGATAAAACTGTGAAAAGATTTAATAAATATTCATAAATTACATTATAATAACTATTTATATGTATAGAATATTTTCAAAAATTATATAAATATACTATCGGGTTGGTTTGGTTTCGGTCTGACTTTTTTTAGTTAAAACCAAACCAAACCAATTATGGTCGGATGTTTTTTTCTAATAACAAATCAAATCACAATTGGATTTTTTTTTTCCGGTTTGACTTGAATTATCGGTTTTCTTTATACACCCCTGCTAATAATGTTTCAATCCATTAAAAACGCATTTCTACTAGCTACCCAATGAGGTAAGAAATGCCGTGGAGTACTTATAATGTTTCACTTCCAACATAGAAAAAAAGAATTAGTAGGTAATTTCTTTTCTTTTATTTAATTTTGGTGGTAAAGTAATAATAAATATTTATACTGGTAAGAAAAAATAAGTATCGGAAACGGTTTGAAATAACACTTTATATTTGAAAAAAAGAAGAAGCATTTTATAGTACTGAAATGTTTGTCGTTAAAACTATTTATTGAATGAGCTAGGGAAAGACCCTCTCTAGAGGTGTCTACGCCAAACAAATGGTGAGAAGTCGGCAAGGAAGGGAATGGCCCTTTTGTTTGATAGAAATTGACGAGTTTCACGTCCGACTCGTCGTCATTATATTTAGTCGAATAGCCTTCAAAAACATACATGTCTGTAGTGAATGATTGTCCCAGAAATTGGACCACCTACCCCCCTTCTAAATTGAGCTCAGATTTAGCACTCGTTATATAACTTCAGTAGACCCAAATTAAATTATGAACTCACTAATCTTGGATTCCTTTCACTTGGTGTGAATGTACGTCTCTCTTATCAGCTTAATAATTGTAAATTATGTTTAGCCGTATTAGTGTGGTCCAGCTTCTGATCTTGAAAATCTTTTCGGTCCGCCCGCGAATTAAACTATATACTGTATTTGACTTATATATATCGACAGTGTAATGAATTTCTAGTCGCTTTTATCAATCCATTCTTTGTTACTGTGTCAGCTCAGTTTGAACAGCCGTAAAATACATGGAATGATGTCTTCTTTCCATGCCTAACTTCGTTAGAATCTTCCATTACTTAAGCACCATGCATTCTTGATCGCAATATATACAGTAATATATGAATAAGGCCAATCTCTTTGGTTGACGATGAGAACAGAAAGGCTTTTGGAGAAGGACAGATGTGTTAGTTGTCAGAGTTGCAATAGTTAATATATAGCTAGAGTTAGGCTTATTGGCATGAAAGCGAAAGCTTAGGTGATATGTGATAAAGATATTCTATCAAACGTTCCTATTGTGGGGTGAGCTTCCAGTGAATTAATTGAAGAATTTTCTTCACATGTCCATTTTTGTTTTGTCTAGCTTTTGCAATATAATTGGACAGCATTTTGACACTGTCCTCAGTACATGCTCGAAATTAAATCTCTCACTTAACTGCTTTTAACAATTAAAATTAAGGACTCTTCAATTTCGTAATTAAACTTTTATATCAAAACTCATTTACAAGTGCAGAGCAGATTAAGTCCAAATTACTTGCATGTAAAATAATGAGTTTTACGCTCCATGCATACTTTTTTTTTTTGGAAAGATCCAGCTTGGAAGGTGACCAGCAAAACCGTTTTCTCATAAAGAAACAATTAATTGTTATAAGAAAAATCAATTATGGTGGATGTCTACTCTTCCTCCATGATCTTCTCAAATGATTAATGACTTATTGAATGACATATTTCTATGCTTAATGACATATTTTCCCTCACTTTTCATGCCTATATAAAGGCTTTGTAATAGATAGGAAAATACACACAATTGAATAAGAAATAAGAATCTCTCATCTCTTTCTCTCTATATTTCTTAGCTTGTTTTTCCTTGTTCTATATTGTTACTTTGAGTTATATTTTATAACACGTTATCAGCATGAAGTCTCTAACCTCAAGATTGAATTCCACTTCTGGTAAGCTATATCTCAATGATCTATTGTCAAAATTATCCAGATTTTATTCAAAAAGGTATGTAGTGTTACAGATACGTCTTTCTGCTACAACAATAAATCCGAGCTTTAAACCAGATAAGTTTGTACCACTATTTAGAATAAGTAATGGTTTGGTAATTAGAAAATTAGTATTTATGTGGCTGCTAAGGATGTCACCTTGTTAAATTTTCATGAACTAAATAATAGGTGGCATGCAGTATACTAAATAATCAACAAAATTAAAATTATACTTTATTATGTATGTTTATGTTTTTACCTTATAATACAATTTTAGTATGCCTAGTATGATGATTATACATTAGTTTACTGTCAAATATAATATAATATAATAATAATAATAATAATCGTAACTATTTTATTTTGATATGATAAAATATTAGTACAAGAAGTATGTACTACACCAAATTTTTCATTGATGATAGTTTTTATCAAATGTATGTTGAATCATTTCTATATAGAAAGCATATAGTAGTAAATAGTAGACAGAGATTTGTCCACTATTTTTTTAATTCCCTGATTGACTTAAATGTTCTGCTATATCTTTTTATTTTTTTAGAGAGCATGATACTTAGTTTTCACAAAAGTGCATGGTAACTAGTAGTACTATTATTCTGTTTGATACATAATTTTTCCTTAATGTACGGGTCATATCACTTTCATCTTGAAGTAAGCTTATTGCAGCAAAGACCACATGTGAATTTTCAATATTATTTTGTATTTTCATATATCTGTTTGACATTAATTACTTAGCTGATTTGAGTAAACGAAAATCTATTGTTGAGAATTATATCCAAATGACATTATGAAGAGTTTAACTCAAGAGGTAAGCATTTTCTTCGTATTTGAAATTATTTTTGTCCTTTGCTATTAATGATATCAACTTCAATGAGTTCAAGTCGCAATGCACCATGAGGGTAAGACATCAGATCAAGTCCTGATGTTACATGATAATAAGAGTTGGGTTTGAGTCTCAATTTATTATGGTCTAACATGCCTTTATATTGGTAAGGCATTGGGTTTGAGTTACACTATACCATATTGATGATATAATGATAAATAAAGAAAAAAAAAATATTTCATGAAAAGGCATAAATATTATCCCACTTGATTTGCTTCATTCTTGAAGTAAATGTGGTAGCAACGCATAATAAGTCTAAATAAAGACAAGTGGTTGAACAATGAACGTGGGCGTTCCAAAGATCAAAATAATAATAATCATCACTATGATTATAAAAGGAGAACAATAAGGGTTCTCAAAATAGTCCTTCAAAATGTGAAGGCAATATTTTCCATCCAATTGGTATGAAAAATAATAAAGCAAGCCGCTGATTATGATTCATTCCTTGAAGAGAATGTGACTTGTGATAAGCATTGAGAATGCAGACCCATTCTTAAAGGTAAATGTGACAATATGTGATAAAAGTAATGAATAAATACATCCAATGCATGATTAGATGAATACCACACAACTCACATCTAAGGGAGATTTGAGTGAAATAAAGAGAATAAATATTTTTGTGTGGTTACATGAATATGTCATTGGTCGCATAGCCAAATATTTTTTTTGTTGTGCCTTATAAAAGGTTATTAAAGGCAAAATTAAAGCAAGAAATAATTTTGCTTATGATGATTTTGACCATGACAATTTATTATGATATAATTTTCTCCGTGAAGGAGATATTTACCATATGAATAGTGTGACAAAAGATCTTGTAGTACAAAAGTTATTAAGAGCTCCGAAAAAATTAATTTATTACTACCCGGATGAATAAAATTATTCACGATATTGATATTGTAAAGTCTCAAAAGAAACTTTTTGAGTTTCAAATGTATAAGTCAAAGTGGTTGGCATATTGAGACTATAAATAAAAGGAATATTGAATATCTTCATATTTCTATCATCATAACGGGTAAATATGAAATGTTACCCAATTTATTTTTAATTTGTACTACACAAATATAAGCATGATGATGGAATCATATGTCATAAGTAAACTAGAGGTTTACTAAAATAAATATTAGTTGGCATGACCGGTTGACCATCCCGGTTCAATTATGATGCGAAAAATTAATTGAGAATTACATTGGCATATATTGAAAAAATAGAAGATTCTTGAAGAATTCTCTTGTGCTACTTATTCTCATAATATACCAGTTAAGGTTGGGATTGAACCCCTTGATTTCTGGAACAAATAACATGTGATAAATATATGGGCCTAGTCACCTGCTATGTGGACCGTTTACTGTTACATGAATTTAATAGATGCATCTATTTTATGGTCACATGTGCATTTGTTATCAACTTGCAGTTTGGCTTTTGCAAGATTGTTTGCTCAAATTATTAGAGCACAATTCCAGAACATAAATTATGATAATTTATCTTGATAATACTAGTTTAAATCCAAGTTGGTTTAGCAGAAATTGTATGCCTCAAATTATATCTAAACTATTGGTTATGAGAACAAAACTGCCAAAATAAAATTTAGTATGTGATGTACTATTTAATATACAACGGCACTTGTACGCATCTAGCCAAGTTATGATAAGTTCTCCCTATCACAATCGGTTCAGAGTTAGGAACCAAATAATTTCCATCTAGAAATATGAATGTGCTATATGATTTAATTATTCCGCCATAATGCACAAAGATGGATTCCCAAATAAGGTTAGGGATATGTGTTGATGATCCTAACAATAGGGGGAGAAAATTGGCAGCTGAAAAAGTAATGCATGTAATGAATTATTATGAGTATATCTAGATCCTCATACGAGAAAATGTGAACTTGAAGTTCAAGTGATAATTCATTTGTAAAATATTGCCAGACTTATTTGCTGACCCAAAGCTAAATGTCATATTCAGCTGCTAATGCTCCAAATAAAATAAAGTTCATAATGAATAGAGTCTATGGCATGCATGAAGCATAATAGACTAATCGGTTCCAAAGATAAAATTCATTGAAGAAGGAGAGGGGCAAATGTTCAAGATGGCCATAATAAGGAAGCAAGTGCTCTAGAATAGCACCACGACATAACACTTCATAAGACCTCACGGGAGAGGCTCAGATACCTAAAAATAATAAGATAAAGAGATCTCAATATGTTATGTCTTTATTGGATAATAGTAGAACCGATATAAATTGATCGTCGACGATATTGTTAATATAATATAGCGCTCAATATTATTAATATTGACGAGGATCTTGAGCTTAAATCTGTCATGAAATTTGGACAGATAAATGATTGACCAAATGAAAAATACGCAATGAAAATTGATTTCACCTGAATAATATGAAGTTGGATGGATAGTCCCAACACCTGAAAGTATAAAGCCAGTAGAGGTATAAATGTGTTCTTGTGCGAATAAACAAAGATCAAGTCGATAGACATAAAGACGACTTGTGTCACAAGAAGATTTGTAAATATCCTGGCATTAATTATATAGAAACATGTTCTCCTATGGTGGATGTCGCCATTTCAGGTTTTAATCTGGCAATAGAAGAAAAATGTGATATGCGTATAATGGAAATCATTGAAGGATTTAAATTGTTTTGAAGCATATTAAGGTTTTCAAGAAATTTATTAAATAAAGTTTCAAAAATACTTATACGGATTGAAACAATCAGGGCGCATGTGGTATAATCGCCTGAGTGAGTACCTGTTGAAAGAAGGGTACAAGAATGATTCAATTTGTCCTTGTGTCTTTATAAAAAGATTTGGATCTAAATTTGTTATAATCACTGTGTATGTTGATGATTTAAATATCATTGGAACTTTTAGGGAGTTTCCTAAAGCAGTAGAGCTTCCTAAAGGAGTAGATTATTTAAAGAAATAATTTGAAATGAAAGATCTTGAAAACACAAAAATTTGTCTTGGTCTACAAATTGAGTATATGAAAGATGGAATTTTTGTCCATCAATCAGCATACACTAACATGATTTTAAAGCGATTTTATACGGATAAAGCACATCCATTCCAACCTCATGAAAATAATGAAGAGCTTCTTGGTCCCGAAGTACAATATCCTAGTGCAATTGGTGCACTAATGTATCTTTCTAACATTACAAGGTCTGACATAACTTTTTCAGTCACTGTCTTAACAAGATATAGCTCTGCTCCTACAAGGAGACATTGGAATGGAATCAAACACATATTGCGGTATCTAAAAGGGACTACCGATATGAGATTATTTTATGGCAATGATTGCAGTCTCGATTTTGTTGGTTATGCCGATGGTGGGTATTTATATGACCCACACAAGGCTCGATCTCAAACAGGCTATGTGTTTACATATGGAGGCATTGCCATATCTTGGCGATCGACTAAGCAATCAA
>AWOL01S0016469.1:75719-107855 GCA_000715115.1 Nicotiana otophora | reverse complement strand
ACAAATGTGGTTTGAAGTGTGACAAACTACCCACAATTTTGTATGAAGACAATGCAGCATGCATAGCCCAATTGAAGGGATGATTCATAAAAGGGGATAGGACAAAGCACATTTCACCAAAGTTATTTTTCACACATGATCTTCAAAAGAATGGTGATATCAATGTGCAACAGATCCGTTCAAGTGATAATATGGCTGATTTGTTCACCAAATCTCTACCGACGTCAACCTTCAAGAAACTAGTGTACAAGATTGGAATACGAAGGCTCAAGGATGTGAATTGATGCTCTCATCAGGGGGAGTTAATACGCGTTGTACTCTTTTTTCCTTACAAGGTTTTGTCCCACTGGGTTTTCCTTGCAAGGTTTTTAACGAGGCAACCAAAAAGACGTATTTCTAAACATGTGTACTCTTTTTCCTTCACAAAGATGTTTTTTCCCATAGGGTTTTTTCCTAATAAGATTTTAACGAGGCACATTATCTATGGACATCCAAGGGGGAGTGTTATAAGAAAAATCAAATTATGGTAGATGTCTACTCTTCCTTCATGATCTTCTCAAATGATTAATGACTTATCGAATGACATATTTCTATGCTTAATGACATATTCAATGACATATTTTTCCTCACTTTTCATGCCTATATAAAGGCTTTGTAATAGATAAGAAAATACACACAATTGAAGAAGAAATAAGAATCTCTCATCTCTTTCTCTCTATATTTCTTTGCTTGTTTTTCCTTGTTCTATCTTGTTACTTTGAATTATATTTTATAAAAAATACAAGGGACTGATATAAGGAGTTTTTAGACTTAAACGCTAAAGCTCAAAATCTGACTTCACAAGTTCACACGTTGCGACTTTCTATGACCTCGACCAAAATTTAGCTGGCCATCCAACTATCCGTTTAGACAAGCCTGCCACTACCAATTAAGCGATTTCTTGATCTATATGTGATTTGCAGAAAGCAAATGCTATACATTGAAATTATATGAGAAGAACTGTACAAGTAGCCATCTGTTTAAAATACTATCTCATCTACCTCTTTATCAACTTTCGTACACATTTTTTGCAGGCCATTGTAGTATACATAACCTATGCCTTCATCTCATTTTAACTATTTCTACTGCATTTAAGTTACTCTGCCTAAGCCTGAAAGGATGTCTACCTTTCTATTAGTTATCCTACTCTGTATCTACATATCTCTAGCTTACTGAGAAGGCTTGATTGTCGAAGCAGTTTGTAGAAAGAGAAGGGAGGGTATGTCCCTGATCCGATATCCACTTCCCCAGAAAGAGGCAAGACAAAGGCCCATGATAGCCATTGCAACTACAGAACATGCAGGAGGGACCGCTTGAGTGCTCCCAAGGAATTGAGTTGCAAGAAGCCCTGCCAGCGTGGAACTCTGCATTCCTGTGCATAGTGAAATTGTCCTGCAGACTTCTTCTTCAAACCTGCCATTGTACCAATTATTATATATAGATGATTTTCGAATTACACTTGATAAATGGTCTTATATTACCTACACGAGTTCTTCGGTTAAGAATGAACTAAGTGGTCAATAGAATTATATCACAACTAAAAATGTCATATAAATGCATGTTTTACTCTTCAAGCCCACATATGGCAATAAATTGAAACAATTCGATATAAGAGTTTCAGCACCAAGAGTTGAACATTTTAACTTTTCAAGAAATCTAGTAAACTGAAGAATTCAGATATGATTTTAAGCACCCATTAACCGGCAGATGCTCCACCTAATAATTGGCATATGTCACAGGTCAATTGATATGAAGGAAAAGTGTTTTTCTTTTGCAATGGTGGTGTCCAGGCAAGCTTGCGCACACCACCTCGACTATCCACCGGGTACATGGCTACCTCCCACCAGCACAACTACTGGATAACTCTGCCCACCAAGGCTTAGGCAAATGAAAAATTAAGCAAATGTATGTTTTAACTAATGCAAAGCTATTCCACAGGAGCAACTGACACGCTCTTGCATCACTAAGATAAAACAGAGATGAAACAGCGTGCGGATAATCTGTTTGACTGTGAAATCAGAAATACCTTAATATGGTGTAGTGGATGGTATATTGATGAGTATCGTATAATTAAATAACTAGAAACAAATCCAAAGGAACAACTATCATGATGGAAAATGTGTCACAAGTATACTGCTTTTATCACAGATGTATTTCATCACATACTACAGGAAGCGGATAGAAGAGACTAGGCAATTACCTAAAAAATGGAAGTTTCGAGAACCAATAACCCACTGCAAATGCCACTGCATGAAATGTCAGTACAGGACCAATCAACCTGGCACCCTCAGCAGAAAGAATCTGAGCACGGTTGATTGCAAGAGGACTGCCAATACACAGTGAAGTACAAATCATGGCAACGAAAGGCATCACAGGTTGAATAACAGATACTACTGGTTTTGCATAGGTGTTCAGCGCTAAGCCAAGAGTGACTGGGAGAAGAACGACCTGCAAAGACAGTAAACGAATGACTATGGACACATTTTGACGTAGATGGCTGAGGAATTATGATATAAAAAGCTTTTCACCTGTAATGTTTGGTATACTACAATTACACTAATTATCAAGCAGCAATTGTGTAAGGGCATTTGATACCTGCAAGATTGACTTTGACATTGCAATTGCATCAACTGGAACGACTGAACCAATGAGAAGGCCAGTTAAAAGTGGAGTAACAAGAACTGAAGCAATGGTGCTTGAACTGGTCAAGAGAATACTGAACGCCACGTCACTTTTGCTCAAGAAGCTTGCGTAACTTGATAATTGAGCCCCAGCAACACAAGACATCAGGACAAAACCAGCGTAGAATGTCTGAGGCATCCCAAATGCCTGTGCTACAATTATGCCAAGAGCTGGCTTCAGGACATATTGAGCAATGAATCCAACAGATAAGGGCAAAGGTCTGCAACCAACAAAGCTCAAAAGCTTTAATACCAAACTACCTCACCAATGATCAGGTCCATAAAACTAGTAAAATTGGCCTAACCTTTTAATAGCGAGAGCAAAATCATCAATGGAAAGTCTAATTCCAATTGACAACATTATTCCTCCAAGCGCAGGAGCGTACAATTCTTTAGACACCCTGCATTTTCCTCTATCGATTATACAAAGCAACAATATACAATGTTTAAGAAAGCATAAAGTGGTAACTCAAAGCAAGATTTTAACCCCAGCAAGAGTATATTAGAAAGCTAAGTTGCTCGGACTCGGGTGCAGGCATCTGATACGGCACGGATCCGAGTGTCGGATTCGGCAAAATCTAAACTTTAAGATTCGGGGGTACGGATCCAGGTATGGATACGGGTGTGGGGATTCGGCTAAAACAATAGAGCTATAAGTCCGACCTCAGAACACGACCCCTTGAATTCTTGGTTTTTCTGGAACACAAAGCAGCAAATACGAGACAAAAGTACTACAATATTGAAGGTATGCCATTTCGCATGTCTTAAATCTGTTTTATTTTTAATTTTGAGAAATCAAAATCTCAATTTCCCCCCAAATTTGTTGATAGACTCAGGTCAAAGTATCCGAATTTAGTTGACCGAATCCGGGACGTATCCCGCTTCCGTCCCGTGTCAAGATGGGTGGGGCACAAAAAACGAAGAGTCCGCGCAACTTAGCTAGAAAGAAGTAAAACATGCCCCACGAAGAAAGTAAATTCGATTTCCCCTAAATAAACTTCAGTTTCAGAATCTGATACATTATTTACTAGTTTATGTTATGATCGTTGCTGAGATAAGTAGAACTCCATCTTATGGCTATTAGTCTATGTTTGGCCAAGCTGCAAAAATCAGCTTATTTTGAGAAGTGCTTTTTCTCAAAAGTACTTTTGATAGAGAAGCCGTTTGCGTTTGGCTAATTAATTTGAAAAACATTTCTGAGCAGCAATTAGTGTTTGGCTAAGTTTTTAAAAACGGCTTCTAAGCGTATTTTTCTCAAGAGAAGCTACTTTTTCTGCTTCTCCAAAACTGCTTCCGCTTCTCTTCAAAAGCGCTTTTTTTTATTCCAAAAACTTGGTCAAACATTTTAATTTTTGGAAAAAAATACTTTTGGTTTAAAATAGCATTCTTGGCCAAAACAAGCTTGGCCAAAAAGGCTATAAGATATACAAAAACAGAGGAATATACCGTAGGCCACAGTGAATGTGAAAGGGATTAGCTTCACCTGCAAGATATTAGTACTCCTGTTTATTTTACTCATAAACCCAAAAAAGGTATGCAGAACTAAACTTAAACAATAAATTATAAATGCATCCCCTATAATAACTTATCTAATAGCTAAACATTGGGAGTGTTCATTCAACACTTTTCAACAAAACATTTTACCAAAGAAAAAAGGTAAAATTAAATACAAACATACAAACTAAAATGAAAAACAAATGTAAAAATCAATTGGGACAAGATTTCAACTGACAGTCCACTAAACCTACCTAAACCCCTCCGAAAAGAAAAGGTTCAAAAAAGACATTCCTACGAAATGATTTCTTAACAAGCAGAAATTACTGAAAGCAATAACTAAAAAGCACAATAATTTATTACAGTTAGAGTTCCGCAATAATAAAAGGTAAACACAAGTGATCATTACCAAGTGAAAGTGGAAGGTTGAGAAAGAGCAGCAACAGCAGTGAGTGCCACAACAAATGGAAGCAATGCAGACAAAGCTTGTGAATAATCCGCCTTTTCGTCTTCGACATAAAAACTCCTCGGATTTGCACCAAACGACAGTAACGAAAAGTTACCTTCCCGTCTATGCAAACCCACTCTCCCAATTAACGGCGACGAAGTCGAACACGCAACAGCGTTTAACGAGCCCCCATTAAGACATTTTACGTTTTTTATAGCTTGAAAGCTTAAATATCGGTTCTTGCTATGCAAAATTGAGAAATTGGAGTTTGAAGAAGATATTGAATTGGGGAATAAAAGAAAAGGTTTTGGGTATTTAAGGGATAAAGATGGAATTAATGACATTTTGAGGTTGAAGGGTAGCTTCACCGGCGAGTATGAATGTTTCCGATCGCCGGAGAAAAGTGGGTTCTTTCCCGGCGGGGTAAGAAAAAGAAATGAGAGGAGCAAAGCGCATAAGCGATGATTACTAAAACACTGATTGAATAATAAAAGGAGAAACTTTTTTTTATTTTGTTACGCTGACGCAAGTTCTCTTTACAGTAGTAAGTTATTCATAAGTCATTTATACTTGACTGCAAGATTTATAGCTGCGCCCGCGGCGTAGGAGATTTCTACTCCCAAGTATGCACGGGTATTTGCAATGTCGCCCTCATCTAACTCATATTTACCTGTAAACTCTTCAGTTTCTTTTTATTTATTTATTTGTGAAATTCTTTATAACGTGGACAATTTTCCGTCATATCTTATGTAAGAAAGAAGCTACTTTTATAACCTTTGAAGTATTTTATGATTTTTATAAATTGACTACTCCTATTTTTTAAACAATTCAGCTTTATTTCTGTGTTTTTAATATTTAATTACTTATAATCTAATAATAGTATCTCAAATTTTTCATCAGAAGTTACATACTTTTGCAAATATATTATTGGTGTCGAATCAAATTGAAGATATCAACAGTACTATATAACACTTATTTTTGAAAAAAAATATGATTCTTTAAAAGTAGAAATGATGGTTCTAATCAAAGCTAAATTTAATGTTGAAGTCGCCAAATTAAATTCTATTTTACTCGTTCCCGGCATTTGTATAGTTTAGTCATAAAAAAAATAATTTTTGAAATTAAATTAAAAAATATATATTTAAAAATTAAAATCGTGATGGACATACATTTCACTCGAAAAATGTTAAAGTTTGTGAGAGAAAAGTATTTACTTGAAAAGGAGGTAAAAATTACTTCTCCAAATTTAAAATTCATCTTCAATTTTATTTTAAAATTCAGCTTCAAAAATTTAATTAAATGCATAATTAATTAATATTTTGAAGATAAGTTTTGAAAAAAAATATTTATGATAGAAAACAATCTCTAGAGCTGGCTCTAGAGCCATAGAATAGAGATTGGAATTAAACCTTCCCTGGCAAAAGAAAAATCATAATTCCAGGTGGTAGACTTTTGCTAGATAAAAGTGTAGAATATTCCCCGGGAAAGTATTGGGGAGAAAAATAGTAATACTAGGAAATGGAATCCTCGTGAGAAATAAAAATGCAAAAGGGCATGGGGCAATGAAGGTGTCAGAAATGAGGTCAGAAAAATCCAAGTGTTAACCACAGTCCAGTAGTGTGATATTTCTAGATAGATAGCTCCGTCCATAAAAGAAGAGAGAGAGAGAGAGAGATGAAGTTTGCCGTGTGCTGGTTCCTTCCAGAACTTTCCCGAACATTGTCAACTACATGCAACTTTGCTAACAACAGATAAGTGCTCTAAAATTATGTAACTCAGCTTCCACCTAATTGTTATATGTAGTCGAGGTGGTTATATATTATTTTTTTAAAAGTAATAGTACTTCCACACTCTCAATTTATGAGGTATACATATTTTTAGGTTGTTTAACAAAATATTATATTTTTTTATTTAGAAATAATTTTATTTTAAAATTTTATTTTATCCTGGTCTATAACTACACAAATATTTATGACTTAAATTTCAAAAAAGAATTTCTTTCTTAAATTTCGTGTCCGATCAAACGCGATTATATAGATGAAAAGAGTTATACTCCTTCGATTTTATTTTATAATCACACTTTTTTTTAAATTAGTCAAAAAGTAATATATTTCTATATTGTAATGCTATTGAACTATAAACCTTTCGTACTATTTGTAATGACATGTTATTATAAATATAAAATATCATGATATTTTCAGTTTTCACGGCTTTCAGATTTTAAGTTTACTTTTGATATGTACCTTAAAAGAGTTCTTATCTTTTGAACTCCGAGTGAAATCAAACATCAGCTATTTGAAATGAAATGAAATGAAGAGTATAAGTGTCTTTAGTGGATGTCGATCGCTACTACTGTCTACTGGGTGAGTTCGGTACGTTTTCATGAAACAATTGACGCAAAAACCTTGACAACTTTTTGTCACATAATGCTTGATCGGAAATTGCACACTTCTCATATCCATATCTTCAGTTCGTTACTTTTCTTAAATTACCTCTGATTTTACGAAACTGACGTTTGCAATTTTTTATTTAAATAAATCATGGTCCTTTCACGTTTATAGTATAAATTTTCAAATATATACTTCGTAAATTTCAAGTTATATGATGTTCTTTTCATTTTAAGATGTTTCAGAATATGTGATGTCCTTTTATTTTCATACAACTGTTATAACTAAAACTTAAATTAATTAATCTAGTGGCACTTATAAACTTTGATATGACATTCGCTCTTTTGCAACTACTTTAATACTTTATTTGTATTAATTTATCTTACAGTGTTCGAATTTCAAGAGTTAAATAAATTATTTTTTGTCCATAATTTTTTCGCATGTCTTTTTAATGTTTTGAGTTACTTAGTTATTATGACTTACAGTACTTTTTACGTAATATTCAAATATGTAAATTTTATTTTGAAAAATAAAATTTATTATGTTCAAATACACAGTCAAAATTAAGAAGTTTGAATCTCGAAAAATAAAAAGTGTCACATAAATTGGGACAGCGAGAAATATTTTTACTATAAATTGGTGTGGTGAAATGGATAAGATACATACACCCTTAACTAGAGGTCTCGAGTTCCCCTAGACTTCGAGAAGAAGAGATTTTGCAGAATAATTTTACTACTACCTTGGAGGTTATGGGTCATCGAATTTTGATATTGGTTTCGAACTTCGGGCACGTGGGCCCGGGTTGACTTTTGTTGACATTTGACAGTTTCTTCAAAGATTAAAGCTTTATGAATTTGGATCGCTACCTATGGCGTTGTTGACCTCCTTTGATGTTTGGCTTGGATTTGCACGATTAGAGGGCTGGATCGAGATTTTGACACGATTCGAGTTTGAAGACGAGCCCGGATGAAGTAAGTATATTGCCTAAGCTTGGTTTGAGGCTACTTTTCCCATTGGCTATGATATTTTTTATATTTTGGGGGTGGCGTATATTCGAGGTGATGTGTATACGCGTGCACCGTAGTTATTCATGATCCGGGTAGATCTTAGGCCATTATATGCCATGTGGTTATTGTGCTATTGTTATTATTGTGTCACGAGGTCTTTACCGTGCAGGTATGGTGATATTGTTACTGTTATGGCACAAGATCTCTACAGTGTAGCGTGTGGATTTGGATCCATCCTCCTAGGGTCGTCCTCTCATACTTCTCTCTTGATGGCGTACATGCAGTTCGTGAGAAATCGACGAATTTTTGGTTGATTGTGATGTGGGATCCGATATGATGAATTTTTAGCATAAAGGTGGAAGCTTTGACCATGCAAGTGAATTATTTGTACATATTCATGCATTTTACATATACACGGGACTTGCTAATGAGTAGTTGGACACCTCGATAGTGTTGGATTGATGAAAGAAGGGGAGTATGATCATACCATGGCATGGTGAACTAATGTAGAAACATTCGTATAAATGCTATTTGGAATTTTTTAAGAAAATGGACCTTTATCATGAATAGTCCTTGGTGATCATTTTAGTATTTGAATTAAGATTATTTGATGCAAATTGTGTTGATACGCGAATTTCGTGCATTTGTACATGCTTTGATATGGTTATTTGAAAGGTATGTTTGTTACATTCTTCCTGAGTTGTGAACCTTATTGTTGACATCCGATGTTATTTGGCCATTTCTCGGATATTTCTCTGTTGTTATACACACTATTGAGCTGCAGGTATATATAAAGTGAGTACCTTTTTGACTTAAAACCTTGCCACTACTTCATGTAATGACCCGATAGCTCGTTTTGAGTTCTAGCTTTCTGTTTCGTGATTTGAGACATTGAATAGCCTCATTTGATTATTTTTGACTTGTGTGCGTAGTTCGTTTTAATTTTTGGAAAGTTTAGATGTGTTTTTACGAAAATAAAATGGATTTTGAAACTCTAAAATTATTAGAGTTGACCTCAGTCAACATTCTTAATAAATAATATCGGATCGGTGTTTTGACAATTTCGATAAGGTCGTATAATGATTTTGGACTTGTACGTATGCTTGGCATGGGTTTCGGGTGACCCGAGGCCGTTTCGACGCTTGTTGTGGAAAGTTGGAATTTGAACTTATGAACACTTGAATTCTTTGAGTTTTGATGCTTGATTTTGGTTCTTGATGTAATTTTGATATTTTGAGCTTATGAGCGAGTTCATATGAGGTTATTATTCTTGTATGAATATTTGGAATGGGGCTCGAGTGAGTTTCAAATTAGTTTCGGACTAATTTTGCTAAGCTTGGAATTTCTGGTGCAAAACTGTCATCGCAATTGCGATGATCTGCTCGCAAATATGAGGTTCGCAAATGCGAATCGCAAATGCAAATGTGGTCTCGCATTTGCGAATAGGGGGATGGGTTGGCCAGCTTCGCAATTGCGAAGCTGGAATTGCATTTGCGACCTTCGTAATACATTTGCGACCTTCACAATTACAAAGTATGTGTCACGTTTGTGACATCTGAGGCTCCAATCCCACTTCGCATCTGCAATCACATGGTTCGCAATTGCGACATCTGCAGCTGGGTAAAAAGCAGTATTGGAAGGTTAACTTGTTCTAGAAAGAGGTAAGTGTCTTGGTTAACCTTGATTTAAGAGAATTAGGATGTAATTGGGTCTATTTGCTATGTGTTATATGTGTTGGAGACAGTGTATATACAAGGTGACGAGTGTATATGCGTTTGCTATAGGTTAAGCATGCAGGTAGAACTATCCTTATTATGTCATGTTGCTTTTTGTATCATGTATTCTGTGCTTTAAATAGATTATGAAACTCATTGGGTGTTCTTATTCTTGTTAATAGATATGGTGAGCTTGTTTAGATAATGGGTGTTAAGATTATCTAAACATTGATTTGGCTATTGGTGCAAAAGTGATGGTTACCTCCCTTGTGGTGTGTTATATTTAATCACTCTTATTGATGTTGTGGTTGCTTCTTACCTTGCTTGGTACTGAATTACATATGCTTTGTGAGGATGAGTGATATTGCACGACGGGTGTGTCCATGTTATGAGGATGAGTTATATTGCACGATGGGTGCTTCCGTACTGTGAGGATGAGGGATATTGCACAACGAGTGCTTTTGTGCTGTGAGGTTAGGAGATATTGCATGATGAGTGCTTGTGAGGATGAGAGTATATGCATGAATGGCATTGTCGTGCTATTTGATATGATCTTTCTTATCCCTTGATTTTACTATATGGACTAAGGATTTGGCTGTGTTGTTTCATGGTTATCTTATGTAACAACCCGACCAGTCATTTTGAGCTTTAGCATTTCTGTTTAGTTGTTTGAGACCTTGAATAGACTTCATGGTTGATTTTGTTGTTAAAGAGGTTCAATATTGATTTGGAAAAGTGATTCTCAATTTTGAAGCTTTAAGTTGGAAGAGTTGACAAAGTTTTACTTTTATGTAAATGACCTTGGATCGGAGTTTTGATAATTCTGATAGGTATAGGTGGTGATTTTGGACTCGAGCGTATGTCCATATTTGATTTCTCAGGTTCCTAGATGATTTTGATGGTAATTACTGAAAGTTGGCATTTTAAAGGTTTTAGAATTGGCTACATTTTACTTGGAGTGGAATTTGGTGATATCGGATCTTGTTTGGTATCTCGATCCTTGGGACATGTTTGTGTTGTCATATTATACTTGTGTATGGACTTTAGTTCCATTCCGAGTTGTCTAAGTATGTTTCGTCACGTTCGTCGTTAGTTGAAAGAAGTTTGAAGTTTGAAGTTTGAAGTTTGGAGAGTTGATTAGTTTGTTGGGGGTGAAATTGTTGGTTGTGATATTATTTTATGAGTTTTGAGACCTCTAATAGGTCTGTGTTATATTTTAGGCTTGCATGAGTGATTGGACAGGGTCCCGAGTGGCTCAGGTGGGTTTCGAACCACCCGAAGCATATTTGGAATTGGTTAATGTGTTGGTGTCTGGTGTTCATCGCGTTCGTGAGGGGTGTCTCGCATTCACAAAGAAGGATTTTGGCCAAGTTATATTTGTTTTTCGCGTTCGCGGATAATGTACCGTGATTGCATAGTGTTGGGGACTAGAAGCATCGCATTCGCTTGGGGTTGACCGCGTTTGCATAATGGTAAAGGCAGGTTGTGGCCGGCCTTCGCGTTCTCATGTGGGCTTTTGTGTTCGCGAGGAGACGAAACTGGATGGAAATAATTTGGACTTCGCTTTCGCGAAGGTGATACCGCGGTCACGAAGGAGTTGAACTGCTTGGCTTTTGCGATTGCAGGTCTTCATACGCGATAACATAGGTGTATTTTGTGGCTGGCCGCATTTGGTCATTGCGATCACAGGAGCTCTATCACGATTGTGAAGAGCAGTGCCAAGGCAGATTTATAAGTTAGAATTTCTGGATTTAGCTTATTTTATATCATTTTTGTAATTGCAAGGCAATTTGGGGTGTTCTTAAAGAGCCATTTTCATAATCTAACATAAGATAAGTGATTCCAACTTACAACAACAACAACAACAACCCAGTATAATCCCACTAGTGGGGTCTGGGGAGGGTAGTGTGTACGCAGACCTTACCCCTACCCTGGGGTAGAGAGGCTGTTTCCAAATGACCCTCGGCATCCTTCCCTCCAAGAACTCCCCACCTTGCTCTTGGGGTGACTCGAACTCACAACCTCTTGGTTGGAAGTGGAGGGTGCTTACCATCAGAGCAACCCACCTTGTCAAACTTATTATGAGCTAAATATATGAATTATATATGGAATTTAACATGAAAATTGGTAGAAAATATTGAAAATTATGGGATTTTTAGTAAAAACCTAAAATTGGTAAAAATAGAATTTGACCACAAAACTGGACATGGATTAGAGAATAAATTATATATTTGAGTTCGTGATGCTTTGGGTAAAATCTATTTTTGAGAAGTTTTTAAGTTCAGGCGCGCGCGGGGCATGGTTGACTTTTGTTGCCTTTTCGTGCGAGTTGGGAATTATTTCTTATTGATAAATTATGTGTTATTGAGAATGTTGACTGATTTGCACGTTCTTTGTCTAGTTCGGGTTGTTCGGCATTGGTTTGAGGTATTAGAGCAGCATAGGAGTCGTAATCGGATTCTGAGAGAGATAAGTCTCTTTTCTAACCTTGTATGAGGGAACTTATCCCCGTTGGTGTTCTATTTGATGTGTGCTACGGTGTTAGGGCAACGAAGTACTTACTAGGTGTCAAGCGTACGTGCATATGCTAGATTTTTGACACATCTGGATTGACTTAGGCTTATATTATGCTTTAGCTATACTACTTGAGTTAATCTTGCCTGTTGAGATGCTTTAATTCATATTTTGAGCCTGAGACCAGACTTGAGTAGCTTATCGAGCTTTGTTATTCTAAAGACTTGGCATGATACTTGATTAGCCGTGGAATTATACTTTCACTTACGGATTACTCTCGTCTTATACTTATTTGTTTGAAAGTTTCATGATTATTTAACTCATATGTATACTCACGTGTTGGGCTAGTGACCCATCGAAAGTTTTAAAATTCTTATGGGATCCGGCTGTTCACTTCAGCAGTACTCTTTGAAAACATGCCTGTGATATTCTTATGGGATCGGGTTGATCACCTCAGCACTACTCTTGTGGGATCAGGCCGTTCACCTTGGCATGATTATGTGGAATATCTAATCGCCTTGGTACTACTCTTATTGGATTGGGACATTCGCCTCGACAGGATTGTATGGAATATTTCGATAAGGAGTCAGTGCGTATATGAGCATCTTGACTCGGATTTGGCATTTGCACCTGATATTGGTCAAGTAAACTCCATTCGAGACAGTAATTGGTACTTGATGATTTTGTATTTGGTTCTTTTATTGGAAAGCATGTTGTACATATTTTTTTGCTTCGTTGCTACTTGGCATGCCACATGCCTGCCTATTTCTCATGTATATCTGATTATTGGACCATTAGTAAGTGTCAATGTCGATCCCTCGACACTACTTCTTCGATGTTAGACTAGATACTTATTAGAGATGCGTTGATTTACTGCCCATACTACATTTCTACACAATTTGTATAGGTACTGAAATCTAGTGGTCATACAGGCACATAATTACCGCTATGAAGGAGACTTTAGGGTGAGTTGCTTTCTATGCCTCGATCCGCAGCACATGGAAACCCTTCCCTATTTATTTACTGTATTCTATCTACGTTATATTCTAGGTAGTTTATGTAGTAGTATTATGCATTCTAGTAGATTCTCATCTACTTGTGAAACCAGGTTTTGGGATTGTGCATCGCTTGGTCGTATTTTATTTTGGTTGATTTAGCATTTGGCTTTTATTTCAATCATTGTACGAACTTCTCTTTAAAATACTTGATATCTCACGTATGGTTGAGAATGCTTTCCGATTATTTTGATTCTCAAACTATTTTAAGATGTGTTGTTGACTATTCATTGTGGTGATTAGTAGTTGGCTTGCCTACCGACAACGTTAGGCACCATCACGACTTATGGTGGGATTTGGGTCATGACATCTTTGTATCAAAGAACTAGGATTACATAGGTCTCACTAGCCATGAGAAGGCTTAGTAGATTCTTCTGGGTCAGTATGAAGACGTCTATACTTATCTTTGAGAGGTTATAGGGCATTAGGAAACTCCTCTTTCTTCATTTTCTTATCATGTGACTCTATTTCAGCTTGAAACCCACATCTTTAATTCCTTTCTAATCATTCGTATGTGATGTAAGTATTCGATATCAGTTGGGAACCGATGAGTTATGATGATGCTAAAGATACGGTGCAGGGTGTTTTTCCCCTGTTATGATGGCAGACTACTATCGTCGCTTTGTGGAGGGGCGTTCAATCATTTAAGACTAGTGCTGGTGTTGACCACAGGCTTAGGGCGATACATAGTTTATTGTCATGCTTCACGAATTTATCTTCGTGCGATGTTGGTGCAGGATTATTCGGTTCATGATTTGGAGTTTGGCATTTTTTCCAGCGGAAGAAAGACATTTAGGCTATGGATGTTTAGGCTCTGACCGATAGATTTGTGAGATTGGGTATTTCTAAGCTTAGTAAAGTTCTTGCTCGTGTTGTTGCGCAGTCATCCTTGTTTGAGTGCATTAAGGTTCGTCAGTATGATGGTCTACATTTACTTATCCTCAGGGACACGATGTTGTGAGGTGGTCTTGAGGAGGTGGTCCTTAGCGATGATGGTGTGTTGCGACCTTAGGTTGGATTTGTGTTTCCAGTGTTGATGGTTCAGGGGGGATGATCCTTGAAAAGTCTCATAGTCTATGGAATTCTATTCATCCAGGTGATACAAAGATGTATCATAATGCGAGGCAGCGTTATTGGGGGCAGAGGATAAAGAAGAACATGGTTGGACATATCTCACAATATTTGGATTATCAGCATGTCTAGTATGAGCATCAAAGACCAGGTGGTTTGGTTTGCTTTAGAATATGGTTATACCGAAGTGGAAGTGGGAGTCTCTACATTTTATTTTGGGTGATGACTTCTATGTTTAGAAAGTTCGGATGTGACGGGAGGGGTTTGCTTGAAATACATAGAGAATATGAATGCTTGATTATCATTTTGGTGTACAATACAATCTTGATTTTTGGATGTGTTGATGGACTTTCAGTTATCTATTTGTGGAATGAAACAGATTATTGCAGTCTGTGGAAGAGTGTAGACTCAGAAAGATCAATCGATTGCATAGTGGTTGTACCCATGGCAAGGTCGTAGAAAGATGTCGATATGAGGTTACACATGTGGGCTGTCTCATGTGAGAGGATTAGAGGTTGTATGATTTCTTATGAGATTTCTATGAAGAGTTTTACCTTCTATCTAATGGGATGTATGTACTATAGTGTGAGTCTGGATCGCTTGCGAAAGATGGCGCTGCTGTCATGAGGTTGAGGGTGCATTTGGCTTGATAATTTGGGATATGTTATTATAGTGCAACATGAGCTTATGATAAATTCAACTGAGTAACAGTGTGAGATAATGGTAGCTGGAGGAGCAGTCATTGTGGGTTTTTAGGTTATGTAATTGTAGCTTAAAGCCAAGTGGGGGAGCATGACAGTGGCAATAGGGCCATATGGTCAAGTGTTGATGTAGATTCTAGACTAAGGGACTCTTATGGATTAGTTATGACTTGAGGAGGATAGCTTCGAGGATGATTTGAACAAGGAACTTGCTCGATACGTGTTATATTTCACCTTACTGATATATGGAGGTTGTAGAATGACTCGAGTTTGATAGTCCTTTGTAGATGTAGTGTGCAATGGAAAAGGATTCGCTCGACTATTTTTTTGGAGCATTTATTTTGTGACAGAACACTAGTTATTTGACATGTTTGGTTATGTTTTGGGACTAGGTCAGAGTGGGTGACTCTTGGGGATAATTCTAGTGGGTTCAAGATCCAAGATGTCCGGATTTGTTGTGTGACTGAGGATTCGAGATTTGCATTGGATTTTGAAAGATACTTGAAGTATTTTCGTATCATTATCGGTTTTGCGATGCATTGTTGAGAGATAAAAGAAACTACTTCAGATTCATAGAAGGTCTCTTCAGAGCGGGAGTTTCGATTTAAGGCACTACTGGGTACATAAGAGGGAATAAAGTGGCTTATGGTCTTAGGACGACGCTGTTTCAGGCTGGGATCACTTGGAATGAGTTTTTATTGAGGTCCATAGTGTACTAGGGAAGAGAAGTGTTATCCTGAAGGAAAGTCAAGAGGAATTTGAAGAAAGTTGGGCCAGTTTAACAGTGGCTTGGTTATGTGCAAATGGGTTCTGAAGAGCTTGTGATGGTTTTAACCACGACTTGAGCTTGATGTATTCTACGGGTATGAAAGGTTGGTATTGTGATTTTCTCCTGAATTGAGCTTAGTGGAAGGTTTCTGGTCGATGAAGTGTTCATCCTAATTGTGATTCAAAGTTTATAACGAGGTTCTCATATTTCCATATAATAGCATGATAGATCCAGTGATCCACGTGAGATTGGGATTGAATGGACAAGGTTACGGTTCAGTTCAAAAAGAAGGTCATGAATTCTACTCAGAATATGAAGCTTTAGATGTTTAATATAATGTTAGCATTATCTTTTATCATTTGAGAAGGGTGTGCATTGTAGAAGGCGCATTGTGTATTAACTTGCGAATGCTTGACTAGTACTACAAAAATCATGCGTCTGGTAACCGTTGATGTTTAGGTTTTTCTACTTGGCACGACATATTTATGGGAGTTTTTCTCATGAGGTGATTATGTATGCGTGACGTATTATTCATTTAAGCGGGAGAGTTAGAGACCATGTATGGAGGTTCCTGTATTCTTGAGCTTTAGAGCCTGGATGTTCTCAGAGATTGACTATTCCTTGGTTGCGGACTGTGAAAGTTTGTTAAGGATTAGGCAGCCGATTGTATGTATCATGGATAGGGTCTCTGTGAATTCTTGGAAAGTTATTTACCTATTTTGGAATGATTTGAATTCGTTTGGGGGCCTATTGTTAGGCCTAATGAGGATGTGTATTCTACACTGAATTGGATTTGCTTATTCAGTGCAGCTTTATCTAGGGACTGTCATTAGGTGGAACTGATCTTATTCACACCCTGATCTATTTCATGTGTTACTCTCTTATGCTTCTATGTATTGTGAGATTATTTGATTATTTACACGCACGTCATGGCTTTGTTTAGGCCTTGTGGCTATATATGAGCGATATGACTCTTGGGATATTGATTTTCTTATTGCACCGTAGTTATGCTTGTCTTTTCTTTTCATAATGAATTTTCCTCTCTGTCTCCCCATGATTATGTTTATGCACTTAGCGTGCTTATGGTTGTAGGACGACGTGATTTCATGTTGGGATCACTTGGAATGAGTTTTGATTGAGGTCCATAGTGTACTACGGAAGAGAATTGTTATCCTGAAGGCAAGTCAAGAGGAATATAAAGAAAGTTGGGTCGGTTTAACAGTGGCTTTATTATGCCCAAATGGGTTCTTAAGAGCTTGCAATGGTTTTGACCACGACTTGAGGTTGATGTCTTCAACGTGTCTGGAAGGTTGGTTACGTGTTATGATTGGTTGTGTGTTATGATTTTTTCCTGAATTGAGCTTAGTGAAATGTTTCTGGTCGATGAAGTGTCATCGTAATTGAGATTCAAAGTTGATAATGAGGTTCTCGTATTTTCATATAATAGCATGATAGATGTTGTGAGCCACTTCAGATTGGGATTGAATGGACAAGGTTACGGTTCAGCTCGAAAGGAAGGCCATGAATTCTACTCAGCATGAGAAGCTTCAGATGTTTAAGCGAATGCTAGCATTATCTTGTAGTGCCTGAGAAAGGTGTGTGTTATAGAAGACGCATTGTGTATTGACTTGTGAATGCTTGACTAGTACTATAGAAATCACGTGACTGGTAACCGTTGATGTTCAAGTTTTGCCACTTAACGCGGAATATTAATGGGAGTGTTTCTCATGAGGTGATTGTGTATGCGTGACATATCATGTCATTTAAGTGGGAGAGTTAGAGATCAAGTATATAGGTTCCTGTGTTCTTGAGATTTAGAGACTGGATATTCTCAGAGGCAGACTATCCCCTGGTTGCAAACTGTGAAAGTGTGTTAAGAATTAGGCAGCAGATTGTATGTATCATGGATAAGGTCATTGTGGATTCTTGGAAGGTTATTTAGCTATTTTGGAATGATCTGAATTCGTTTGGGGGCCAATTGGTAGGCCTAATGAAGATATGTATTCTACACTAGATTGGATTTGCTTACTCTGCATAGCTTTTGCTATGGACTATCATCAGGTGGAACTGATCTTATTCACGCCCTGATCTATTTCATATGTTACTCTCTTATGCTTCGATGGGTTTCTGCGACTACTTGATTATTTACACGCATGTCGTGGCTTTGATCAGGCTTTGTGGCGATATATGAGTGAGATGGTTCTTGAGATATTGATTTACTTATTGCACTATAGTTGTGCTTGTCTTTTCGTTTTCATAGCGCATTGCTATCCATATCCCCATGGTTATATTTAAGAACTTTGCATGCTTGATGTTGATACGTATGTGTTTGGTGAGCATGAGGATTATGGCTCGATGGGTATTTCAACGAGGATATTATGTAGATCTGGTTGTGCGACGCAATGGTATGATGTTGGATCAGGTTGCATGTCATAACTGTGTTATGTGGAATTCGTTTCCTTGGGCTTATTTCGTTCATTTTGTTTCTCCCTGGTGAGATGGGTTCATAGTGTTATGCTTTTGTTGTATATATAATAAACTTGTGGATGGTTCTCTTTAGGTTCTCTTTCCATTATTGGTCATATTGGAGTTGTTGTTTGTTTGGCGCATGGATCTGACGAGCGCAAACACAACACAAAATTATTACTCGCTAGTCAAAGATAGTATAGTTTAATTATCGTCTCCACAGGAATTGGATTTAAACCGTGTTCGAATAATCTTCAGTTGATTGCTATCTAGTAAAATTAACGCTTGATTTGATGACTATTACTACGATTAACTACTAAAAATTTTAATATTAACAGATGATCACAAAAGACAACACATGAGCAACGAAGAAATATCAATGAGAGAAATAAGGGTATTTGACTAGATAGGTACAAGATAATTGACTTGGGATCCAATTCTTGAGTTAATTCACTTTATAATACTGTTGATTCTCACGAATTCAACAGATAATCAGATTATGCTTGAAGTTAATGTTCCTCTTTCAATTAAATATTAATTTTATTAATTAATCCAATTGAAGCACGGTAAATAATTACACCAATAAAATGATGGTTATGATCTAAAGGGTAACTTCTCACGAATATTTCCCTATTTTCTAGTTCGATTAACAATTCAAGAGGCTCTTTCGTTTACCTATTTGAATCACGAATTTAAGCTAGAGCATAATATGTAAATCAATTCAATATTATGCTCCTCTTTCGATTAAGCAGAATAAGAAATAACTCCACAATACGAATTAAAACTCCATCAATTAATTCTAATAATTATCAAGAATCAAATCCCTAATCAAGTTATCAAAACACCGTATCTGTCAACACCCTAATGAAATTTACTCCATAGTTATGGAATAAGTCATCTCAATAAGGTTCAAAAGCAAAGAAAACATCAATACTAATGATTCGATACAAACTCCCGTATTGCACCGATTGTAGATTAAAATCTTGATGAATTCTTGTGTCTTCTTGCCTTGGTTGTTTCTCTAATCTTTCGCAGGTAAAATGTCCTCTAAAAATCATGTTTTTGGTGTATTTATTCTATGTAAAAATAAGCTTGGATGAAACTACCCTTTCCTAGCCGAACTAGGAAATCACTCTGACAATTTTGCACACCTGCGCCGCACCATGCGGCGCGCTTGTGAGGAAATCTAGAGAGCTCGCAAAAAGCCTGTCAGACCAAATTTGCACTACCACACCGCGCTTCATGGCGCCCCATGCAGCGCTGCTGTGTCTTTGTCTCAGAGTAAATTCTCTTATCCACTTTTTGATATCCAGACTTAGTGCTCGACCCCCGAACGTGATCCTGGCTTAAGTTTTTGGGCTTCTCCTCAGACTTCAAAGCTCCAACTTGTTCGATTTATCTCCAAATTACCTCAATAGTCCGGGATCATTTTCTGCAAGGCATTAAACACGCAATAAGTGTAATTCACTATCATTTGAGCTCAAACACACGTAAAATGCAGTAATTAGAGTACAATATTACTGCTAAAACATGAATTTCTCGCCTACCATCAACACACCACACTTAGACCATTGCTCGTCCTCGAGCAATCAAACTATACTTCACATAGAGACGACCTTTTCATCAAACAACTTCACTAACACATCATGCCAAGAATATTTACAATAGACTAAGCACTATATCATAAGATCCTAGCCATAAGACTCGACTCAAAAGCACCACATAATTTTTACAGCTTGCTCACTTACTCTAAACAGAGGTCAAAGACTTTACCTTACCTTCACAAGTCATGTTCCCTCACACAAACAATAGAGAGTAGTTCCACACACAATACAATTTAAGAACAAATAGGAATTCAAGATAGAAAGAATTCACTCACTCTCAGAAATAAAATTCATGCGCCACAGAAAACGTACTATAGGCTTGCCCGTAGTGTAGTACTCTACTAATTTGAGCTCATTCAATCAAGGATTAAGTAGGACTTAAGTTTGGTTGTAATGTAGGCTGCGGGATAGGTAGGATACATATGGATATAGTTACTACACCTCCCTGAGGACTTTAATACACGTACATTAAAACATTAAACCGCACACTTTTGTTGAACCAAACCCCAACCTTCACAGCATATTAACACCAAGCTCCCAATATCTTTAAGCACAGACAAAGCAAGGGTTACCACTAGCAATGAATAATTTTCTTTATAATATATACGAACACCAACATTTTCTTTTTCTAAATTTTGATTTTCTCTTCTTTTGTTTTTCAATTCCCTACAAGTGGCTCTCACAATTTATTTTTCAAACAGTGCACATTTCTCATTTTCTATAGTTCCACTCAAAAATCCAATCAAACCTCCACTTAGATTTTAACAAGCTCATAAATATATCAAGAGCTCAAGAGAGGTAAACGGTTCAAACAGATAGTCAATTCAAACAAAGGGGTCATGTGTCACGCCCCAAACTCGGGGAGCGCAACCGGCGCTCAATCGAGAGAACCCAGCCGAGCAAGCCTATTAGATTTCTTTCTACCCAAACTCATCCATGAATAAAGAGGAGATGTACTCCATTAACCATTCACTAAAAAGATTTTATTAACAACTTCCTTTTTCATTCTCATTAGCAGTTTCATTCATAATTTCTAAAATATTACGAGTTTATAGAATTAATGAAAAATATGATTTCCAAATACCAACATTTCTATTTCAATTCCCAACTTTAACCACAACCCACAACCTGTCTACGGAGCCTCTAAATACAATAGAAGAGTAATATGAAAATGCTAGCAAGAAGGCCCCGGCTATACCTCAAAACACAGTACATGAGAAACAAAACATACATGACCCCGAAATGAAGTGGGGCTCACCAAATCAGCTGAAAAGAGTGCACTGCTATCATTGATCAATGCCGCCTGTTATTGAACCACCTGCATCCATTTAAAATGCAGTGCCCCCGATAAAAGGGACGTTAGTACTGTCGAATAACACTAGTATGCATAACTAAAAGTCCTCTTTCAAAATAGAATGACCACATAAGAAAAGGCAACACATAGAAACAACAATTCATAATCAACAATATCCAAATGTTTAGTTAAAACATAATAATTTTCAAAATACGAACTTCATATACAATTTTGGTTGGGAGATCATTAGCACCGATATACCATCGTCTTTGTTAGCACGGAGTCCGATCACGCCCGATCGGCTAGGCCATCTCCCCACGAATAATGTGGTTTGACATGTGATGCGAAAGAAAGTTGTTACCAAGAGTAGTACCGCCATATGCGCAATATGGCGTTTGATCTCCACCCGATCAGCTAGGCCGCCTTCCCACATATGCCATGCGGGTTAACGTTTCCAATCCACAAAAATTCCAGTTTCACCCCAATTAAGGGGAATAATATCACAATTTTCCAAAGGTTCCAATTTTATCCCAAATAATGGGAATAATCACAATCCACCCCTACACCGGCACGTGTAGTTTCAGGTGTGGGCCTTATGATCCACCCTTCCTTGGGTTTGCTAATGATGCTCCCAAAAATATTTTTTGATTTGATTTACAAACAGAAATGTCATAAATATAATTGTACTCACCTCAACATCTTTCACATTGTATAAATTCTCATTAGTATTCACAGTCATTCACAACGACAATATTTTCTTGGCTCATTAGGTCATTCACAAGATTCTTTATTCCTGGCACGATGACCGTATTTCATATTCCATACTTTCACCTCTTTCAATTTCAAAGATCACCATCAAGTATCAACATATAGGATATTTCAGAAATCATATACTTCAAATCCATTTGAAATGGAAACTTCAAACAAATGGTTTCTTCCCAAAGAATGAGGCATACCATTCAACAATAGAAACACACATGAAATCATAAACAATCAATACACCATTTATTCTTATAATGCTCTTCCCTAGCAATGACAACGTACCAGTTCAACACACGAGTATATAGAACTCGAATCACACTAGATATATTTATAAAGCAAAGCATTAGTTAAAGCAACAACTAATGGGCATGAATTGAGTACAAAAACTTTTAGGTAATTCTACCTTCGAAGTCATTTTTAAACTATTGAGTCGAGGCTCATTTAATATTCTCAAATCATTTGCACTACTAGACACAATCATAACTTAAATTCTTGGCACGTTGGCCACACTCTATATTCCCAATTAACTTATTTTACTTCCAACCATTTTTATAGATTATTAACAATAAGACATTTCCAAATCAAGACTTTAGGTACACATATGAGCAATTAAGAGTCTTAAGAATATTGAGATTTTCTCACACAATTTGGTATACTATCTTTCATTGAAACATGACTCAAAGTCATAGCCTTTTAATACACAATCCATACTTTGAAACTTACGAAAACATTATGGAATTGAATTCCAAGAGAGAAAGTTTAGCCAACATACCTCAATCGAGCTTCCTTAACTCTAGAATGATCCGGAATTCTTAGCAATCTAGATCTATTTTGAGACATAACACAATTGAACCATAGTTAGGAAGTTATTCACGGTCTCAGCTCATTTGAGCATTTTATCAGATACTAGGTGTGCAAATTTAACCACAAGGTTCTTCTACAAGATTTCCTTCACTCCATAACCCAATCCTTACTTATTTCAACTCAACAATCTTCCCACAATTCTTATTGGTACATGCATGTATAAATAATAATCTCATACCCATGAATTATACTCCTAATTAACCATCTTTTACCCAAATTCGAAATTGAAAACTAGGGTATTGAATCTTACCTCTTAGATGAAGAACTTGTGGGCTTTCCTTGTTAATCTTCCAAGATTTGAGCAAGACTTGATGAATAATTAGCCTAGGGTTTCCTCTCTCTCTCTCTAAAACACTCTCCCTTCTCTCTAAAACATCAGATATTTTGCTACAAAATGACCCTTTGCGTGTATTTAACGAAGTAGGGTCGGGTTGTAAGAACCCAAAAATAGAGCTCTGAAACAGGTTCTGCGGTCGCATATGCAGCCACATAATGGATATGCGGACCGCATATCGGTCGCATAATTACAGACCAAAACGATCAAAAATCTGTCCGTGTATGCGGTCACTATGCGGTCTGCATAACTGTTATGCGATCGCATAATGCACCGCATAACAGTTATGTGGTCGCATAGTCGACCACATAATTGCCCCCAGACTGGCCCTTCTCCTGCTCACTTCTGCGACCATTATGCGGCCCGCAGAGTGGTTCTGCGGTTGCATAATGGACCGCAGAAATGTATTCTTTCATCAAAAAGTTTTCTTTACTTTCTGGTGCATTGTTCAACTCAAAAAGTCCGAACCGCGGCGAGCTATACCATCCTCAAACACATAATCCTACTCCGGCACCACGAAACCTTGAATTCACTTGCAAAATTTACGGGGCTTTACACTGAAACACTTCAAAATGTTCCGGGGTATTACATCAGGCTTGTAATGTGGTTGCCAAAGAAAAAAGGATTACAGGCTTAAAAGGGCTAACTAGGATACAACATAATTAGGCGGGTCACAAACATATAATTGGCTCAACAAAGAAATGCCTTTATCACTTCTTAAGCTGAACAAGACTTCCATTTCACTTTACAAACACACAAGGTAAGTTTTAGACATCAACTGACATGCACAGAATATCAACGAAAACCTCACTCACACATGGCACATAAGTTACTTAGGATCGGATCTATTCTGACTCTCTAGTCAAAGCAGTTAAGCAAAGTTACAATTAACCAATTTAAGGCACTTATCTAAGAGTTAAGAATTGAGCCTAGGCGTCACAACTAAGGCACTCACCACTCTCAAGGCATATGCAGTCAAGGAAAATTGCTTCAAATTAGCACTGTGACTCAAGATTCTTTATTCCTATAAAACTAAATAAAAAACTAACTACACCCGATTCAAGTAAAACCCTTGAAAAAGAACCGCAATACAAAGAAAAACCAAGGGGAAATTGTTACACTGCCTAAGAAAGTAAAAAAAATAAAAGACATATTTTTGGATTTTTAATTTTTTGATTTTTTTTGTATTTTTCTCGTTCGACTTTAAATCCCTCAAGAAGCCAGTCGATGAAATCCATCGCCGGGAAGAGTTGAAACTAAACAATTAATTACTAACTATTACACACCATATTGTCTAAGAAAGCAAGAAACAAATCAACTAAAACCAACTGGCAAATAGAAAATAAATACAAATACAACCAAATAGGAGTACCCCACCCCACACCTAAGAAATTGCATTGCCCCCTAAGCAATACAACAAAACAAGAGTGAAAAGGAAACTCCCTGAGGCCCTTGGCCTACTCCTCATCAACACCCTCAAAGGTGCACAGGTACTCCTCATCATCGGAGGGAACATAGTTTACATCCTCATCTGGTGGCATATGTGCTCCATCTGCCAAGCCCAACCACTGTTGAGTGACCGCAGAGAGGGGGTGGTCCTCCTGCAGCTCTACCAAGTCAGTCTCCCATTGAGCTGCGTGAAGGTGCGTATCAGAAAATAGCAGCTACAATGTCTCCTTGACACAAAGTAATCTCTGATCCACAGGAACAACAATAGAAGCGTGGTCTATCACAGCTATGACATCAAAGGCCCTAAGAGGCCGCATCACCGGAATCGTCCGGTCATAATGGAACTCCTCCTCCACATGGTTCGTCCTCCGAAGCTGCGTTATCATGCTTGAGAAGTATAGGCAGCGGTCTCTAAGTGGTCATACTCGAGCCATGTGCTCAAGCATAATCTTGCCCAGATCAAACTTCATCCGAGTCAAGATGGCATAAATAAGACACACCTTCAACCTGGAGACATCTGTGTCGTTCTGGGTAGGCATGATCTTTGCATTAATCAACCGGAGAACGACCGTAGAGGGACGCTGGAAATTGCACTTATTCATGTCTTTATGGAACTCATTATCATCCTGCATCCACATGGCAGAAGAACCAACACCACACAGCTGGCACCTAATATTAGGATAAGGGGGCCAATGCAGTAACCTATGGAACAAATTATGAGAGTGCTTCGTAAACCCCATGATTTGATTTATTACCCGTGAGGAGAAAGGAATCATCTTGCATCTCACCTTCACTTCATACACCGCATCTAAACTGGCCTCAGGTTGCCAGTTGGCATAGAACTTCTTGACCATGTTCATGTTCACCGACTCGTCGGGACGGAATAAAGTTTCAATACCCAGGTATCTGATATTGTTGTAAATCCCCTAGTACTTCCCGGCTAGCTTTCCATCATCAATACTAACTTCTGGGTCGGGATTCACCGCCGGAGCAAATGTCCGGTACCACATCCTAGCATGAGCTGGCACAGCCCGAAAGCCATACTTACAGCCCGGTACTAAATTCGCATCGGGATCAACACACTCCTCTTCCTCCTCCACTGGGGCGGGAGGAGGTGCCCGCCTACCTCCTCGACGACTACTAGAGGCCACCTCGGTGGAACTTGTGTTAAAATGTTTGCTAGGACGACGAGACATTGTACCTACACAGGACGAACACAATTAATCATAACACTTAAAACAAAAGGCAAGACCAAATGGGGTAACCACCCCACACTTATGTTATTGGTATGTTCAAAAGTTCAATGTATATCGGGGACCAAGACTACCCCATTGAACTCTCCACGAGTAATCAACAACCCACACAACCACCAACACAATATTACAATAATATAACCATGGACTATACTAATGTAAAATACAAAATCAAGAAGCTAAACGAGTAACTAAGAAAAGAAAAATAAGAAGTTATACTAATTCACTACTACCAAAATTAAGAAGTTACCATACCGCACTACACAAGTACTTAGCATGAATCGGACACCCCAATTAGCACCTTGCAACACATTAGAATGGGATTGTCAATTTATTAGTACTCGGGGTTAACGCGTTAAAGTGTCACAACATAAGAACATGACCTCCCATCCGCCACTTATCATCAAGCATCACATTATCTCACACCAAATTTTCTCTACTTAAGCACAACTTCACCTTCTATGTCATTGGGGCATTTTATCAAACACATTGTATTCATCAAATTTAACTCATAATTTCAACTTCAAATAATCTAAGATCACTACACAAACATATCAATCAACCACCCAACACTAACCACAACACCACCACAATGTAACAATGGCACAAAGTGCTCCAAATTTGCACAAACTTTCCTCCAATTTTCGGCCATATAGGCACCTCCACCATACTTCATCATAAAATTATTCCAACACCACCAAAACATACTAAAAATCCACCACAAGCATAAGAACAATGAAAATCCTCACAAAAGCAAGTACAATTTCAGCCAAGTTAGAAAACAAATAGCTAAAAGATGAGCAAAAATAAACTACCTAGGGTTAGGTTGAACTAAATTAAAACCAACTAAATACTACAATTAAATACTAAAAGAAAGAGAAGAGATAAGAGGAGAAACTTACCTTAATGAGTGATGAATGCGAGTGGAAGAAATTTAAAGAAGAAAAACAATGGGGGATTTAGGGGAGAGTTAGAGAGGAGAGATTTGTATGAGAGAGAAAGGGATATATGGGAGAAGGGGGGAAAACGGGCCTATTTTTATGGAAAGGGGCGGGGGTCTGGGCGTTTTGTTATTTTGTTTTTAAAATTTTCAGATTTATTTTTAAATATTACTGGCCGCAATTTTGCACTGCCCGACACTGGCTGTGGCGCCCCACGCGAAGCGGTAGTGAGGATATTCAGAGAGTGTGTTTCTGTCAGAGTCAACCCATTATCCTAGTGCGGCGCCCCATGCGGCGCGCTAGGCCAATTTTCTCAGAGTTCCCATTTTTGTTTTTCACGTTTTAGCATATGGGTTTCGCCCCAACTCTATTATGTACTTATTTTGTGTCCAATTCATGCTCACACATGTTCAAACAATTATCAAAACTCCTAAACTCTAATAATCCTACACTACAATTATCTACTTATTCTACAAAAGCAAGAAAAAGAGTTAGAAGTAGTTCTGAGTTATAGTCGTCAGCTTGACTCCGTCACTTAGGCTCATTTGATCATGATGCTATATCAAATCCTACAATAAGGTATTGTTTCAACTTGTGCCCATTCACCTTAAAGATTTCATTCCCTTCCTCATCCTGTATTTCAATGGAGCCATACAGTGAGACATGTTTCACAATATACAGACCTTTCCATCTTGATTTGAATTTTTCGGGGAACAACCTAAGTCTACTATTGTATAGTAAGACTTTGTTCCCTTCATGAAACTCCTTTGTCTTAATCAGATGATCATGCCATCTTTTTGTCTTTTCCTTGAAAATTCGTGCATTTTCGTACGCATCCAATCTAAACTCATCCAATTCGTTCATCTGCGCCAACCGGTGTTCACCTGCAAGACTAAGATCAAGATTAAGCATCTTAATTGTCCAATAAGCTTTATGTTCTATCTCAACAGGTAGGTGATACGATTTTCCATACACTAGTTTGAATGGTGAAGTCCTTATAGTTATTTTGAACACAGTTCTGTACGCCCGTAGAGCTTCATCCAAATTTATAGACCAATCCTTATGAGAAGCACTAACCGTCTTTTCACGAATTCGCTTAAGTTCACGGTTAGCCACTTTAACTTGCCCACCATTTTGGGCATGGTACGGGGTTCCGGTTTTGTGTGTGACCCCATACTTGGACAACAATGCAACGAACTGCTTGTTCACAAAGTGCGACCTATTGTCACTGATAATCACTCGAGGTGTCCCAAAGCGGGTAAAGATATTCTTCCGTAAGAACTCACATACCACCCGAGCATCATTGGTCCTAGTAGGGATTGCTTTGACCCATTAGAGACATAGTAAACGACTACTAGGATATACTCATAAGAATGAGATGATAGGAATGGGCCCATGAAGTCAATGCCCCAAACATCAAATATTTCACAAACCAGAATGGAGTTTAGTGGCGTCTCATCCCTCTTGCTAATGTTACCTGCCCTTTGACACTTGTCACATGCAGCTACATACGCAGTGTGTCTTTGTACAAAGTAGGCCAATAGAAACAAACTTCCATGACCTTTGCTGCAGGGCGATTTCCACCATAGTATCCTCCAGCTGCTCCATCATGGCAATGAGAAAGAATGCTTGTCATCTCTCCTTCAGGAACACACCTTCGAATCACACCATCTGTGCAGTTTACACAAGAAAGGGTCATTAGAAAAATAACTTTTCACCTCACCTTGAAGCTTCCTTTTTTTGATCACGAGAGAAGTCACGAGGCAATGATCCACTAGCCAAAAAGTTGGCTATATCAGCATATTAAGGCGGCTTTTCAGAGACCGCAGCAACGGAGAAAATCTGCTAATCAGGAAACTCTTCCCTTATTTCAACTATTTTAACCAGAGGTCTCTCAAGTTGAGATAGACAATCTGTGACTTGATTTTTTGTTCCTTTCCTATACTTGATCTCCAAGTCAAACTCTTGGAGCAACAACACCCACCGCATCAGACGCGGCTTGGACTCCTTCTTACTCAATAGGTATTTCAAGGCTGAGTGGCCAGTCTGTACAATCACTTTACTCCCCACCAGATATGATCTAAACTTATCAAAAGCAAAGACCACAATAAAGAACTTCTTCTCCATAGTGGAATAGTTGACTTGAGCATCATTCAACGTCCTACTTGCATAGTAGATGTGCCTAAACATCTTGTCTTTTCTTTTCCCCAGAACTACCCCAACAGATACATCACTAGCATCACACATTATCTCAAATGGCTAGATCCAATCAGGTGTCACCATAATAGGAGCACTCACAAGCTTTTCATTTACCAATTCGGATGCTTTTAAGCACTCCACAGTGAAAACAAACTTGACATCTTTCGCTAGCAATGCAGTCAACAACTTGGTAATGCTGGAATTCTTTTTGATGAACCTTCTATATAACCCATCATGTCCCAAGAAACTCCTTATGCTTTTTACAGAAGTTGGTGGAGGGAGCCTAGAAGTTACATCAACCTTAGCTCTATCAACTTCAATACCATGTGCAGTCATTTTGTGGCCCAGGACAATTCCCTCGTTTACCATAAAGTGGCACTTCTCCCAGTTAAGAACCAAGTGAGTGGCTTCACAACGTTCAAGCACATGCTCCAAATGCTTCAAGAAATCCTTAAAGTCATCAACAAAAGAGGGTGAAATCATCCATGAATACCTCTAGACATTTCCCATTTAGGTTGGAGAATATAGACATCATGCACCTCTGAAAAGTGGCAAGTTCATTATACAACCCAAATGGCATCCTCATGTAAGCAAAAATACCTGACGGGCAAGTGAATGTGGTCTTGTCAACATCTTCTGGGGCAATGGGTATATGATTGTAGCCTGAGTACCCATCCAAGAAACAGTAGCATCCATGTCCAGCTACTTTCTCGAGCATTTGATCAATAAAGGGAAGTGGGAAGTGGTCTTTCCTTGTTGCATCATTCAACCTTTTATAATCAATGCACATTCTCCACCCAGTGACTGTTCTTGTGGGGATCAATTCCTTGTCTTAATTCTTCACCACTATCATGCCCCCTTTCTTAGGTACAACTTGCACTGGACTAATCCACTGGCTATCAAAGATGGGGAAAATCACTCCCGCATCTAGCAATTTGATGATCTCCTTGTGCACTACCTCCTCTAAATTTTTGTTCAACTTGCATTGGGGCTGCACTACTGGCTTTCTATTTCCTTCCAACAGAATTTTATGCATGCAAATGGCTGGACCGATTCCTTGAATATCATTTATACTCTAGTCAATGACCTTATTGTGCTTTTTCAGCTCCACCAACTTTTGCTCCTGTGTACCTGTCAAGTCATCAGAAATAATCACAGAAATATTGTTAGTTTCAAGAAAAGCATATTTCAAGTGAGTGAGGAGGACTTTCAATTCCACATTAGGCTTAGAAGCCTCCTCTTTTAGTTCCTCCTCATCAACCACTTGATCCTCAGTTTCAAGAGCTTTAGCCTCTTTCTTTATTTCAGGATCTTCATCCTCCACTGTGCTAGACTGAGTAATACACCTCTCTACAGTATCACCCACAAGCTTGTCGAACTTATATTTTTTAGCCAATTCCCCAACAACATCTAGCTTGAAACACGAGTATTCGGACGCCTCTGTAACACCTCGGAAAATTTCGAAGTACTTAAGTGTAAAGCCCGATAAATGTTGCAAAGGAAATAATGTTTCATGGTGCCGGAATAGGCTTACGTATTTGAGGATTGTAGAAATTTTTCGTGGCGAGCAAGCTCGCCGCGGCTCGGACTTTTTGGGTTGAACAATGCACCGGAAAGTAAAGGAAACTTTTTGACGGAAACGTGCATTTCTGCGGTCCTTTATGTGATCGCAGAACCACTCTGCGGACCGCATAATGGCTGCAGAGTGAGGGAGTTAATTGGGTCAGTTGGAAGCAACTATGCGGTCGACTATGCGACTGCATAACTGTTATACCGTGCATTATGCGTCCGCATAATAGTTATGTGACCGCATGGTGACCACATACACATGCAGTTCTTTTGGCTATTTTGTATCCAATTGCGCGACCGATATGCGGTCCGCATATCGGTTATACGATCGCATACCTTGTTCCGGAGCTCCATTTTTGGGTTTTTAAAACCCGACCCTATTTCGTTAAATACACTCTTTGGGCCATTTTTAAGACATAATATGATATTTTAAAGTGAGAGAGAGTGCCCTAGAGTGAGAAAGTGTTCTTTCATAATTTTTCTTCAATTCTTGCTCAAGTTTTGGAAGATTAAGAAGGGAAGCTTACTAGGTCTTCATCCTAGAGGTAAGATTCTACACTCTAAACCCTAATTTCGAAATTTTCTGAAAGTGGGTAACTAGCAAGAAAACTTTCTGGGAATGTGAGTTATTTATTTTACATGCATGTATTATCAAAGGGTGTAGGAAGATTGTTGAGCTAAAAATAGTAAAGATTGGGTTGTAGGATGATGAAGTCCTTCATAAAAAGGACATTGCAACCTTATGCACACCTAGTGTTTGATAAAATGCTCAAGTGAGCTAGAACCATGATCATCTTCCAAATTTTGATTCAATTTATTATATTTCTACAATAGATTGAAGTTGCTAAGAATTTCGGAATGTTTTAGAGTTTAAGGAAGCTCAATTGACGTATGTTGGCTAAACTCTTCTCTTAGAATTGAATCCCACGATATTCATGTAAATTATGTAAGTCCCGAGTGATTCATTATGAAATTGGCTATTCCGAGTAAGATTGGGTTGAACGATATATGTTCAACATCATAAATGCTCTATTCATGTTATGTTACCAATTGAGGATGTGTTAAAATATGGGTTGTGCATTAATAATATTTCGACTTTAAGTCAAGTTCAAATGAAGGCTGTTATGCCAAATGTTTGTGAAATATCTCTATGTGCATTAGACTTTAAATTTCTCACATGTGTACTACACACTTTGATTTGAATTGTGTTTGTTGTTGATGATGAGGATGATATTTGAAATTGATAATGTGAGCATGAAATACTGAATATGGAAAACGTGCCAAGAATGATCTTATAATTTTTATGGCCGCTAGTTCCAATGAAATGAAAAGATGTGAAAGTATTATGAAATGCGATGATTGATATAAAAAGGTTGATGTCTCAAATAAGACGGCCTAGCCGATCGGGTCGTGATCGGACACCATCCGCACACATGGTGGTGATTGTGATAGAAATTGTAATTGAAATGGTAATTGTGGTTGATGTCCCTAATGGATAGCCTAGCCGATCGGGTCGTGAT